>CAJDSM010001997.1:429-25653 GCA_903981925.1 Ostrea lurida
GAATGAAATGAGATTATTGCTACATTTTGTGGATTTCCTTGTAATTGCGAGAATATCCTCATTTTGCAGTATTATATTTCCGCTAATAGTCTGGTCGCTGGCCAATTGCCCATAAATCAATTGAGCATGTCGAAATGTGCCTCAATGGATTGTCAAACAGTCACTGATAAAATGAGCATATATATGTAAATGACCTTCGGGATTCCATTTACGCAATAAACAATATACTAGTCGAATTCCAAGCAGGCCACATGGTTAATGTAGTTTTTTATTAAAGAACATGACTTGGCAACAATGGATATAGATAAGAGTTGCAGACGAATAGATGATTATATAGTCAACAGTATCAATATCGAAATGTGATGGTTATGCAACAACCAACTTTCCCTGACATTTTTGTGTTGAATTACATAAGACTTAAAAGACCAAATCCTTTTCAGATCTGATACACTATGATTAACAAATACACTTTATGGATAAATTAGACGTTAGTTTTGTGGTACATTTTTTGAGAGTAAGTAAGTCAAATATTGCCATTTTCAAAGAATAGGTGTGGACGAGATCATTAATGACTGTGATCTGAATATTTATATAAAAACTACTTTTGGACCAAAATAACAAGAACTTAAGACCAGGTTCGGAGGAGTGGCATATGTTATTTCAACCTTTTGTTCAACGTGAAGATGAGTGCGACAGGGTGACGTTTGTGTTCAACGTTTAAGTCAGAATCTGAGTTGGAGTGCACCCACGTTCTTGGAATGACACGCTATATTGTTTTTGCACGGAGGTGTGTAGTAGGCAGAATTTATCTTATACTAAGTAGGGATCATAGTTTTAGATTTTAAGTATTGCTGGATCTCTAAGTGGTGGTAGAGCTGTGTGGTACGAATGCTTACATTATCGATGGAAGGATTTGTCGTTAGATGGTGATCGTGTATGGACTTTTGCATATTCGTCAACCTGTTCCTTTTGTTTATGTAGTAACTGTAAATTTAATGAATCGGTACTACTGATTGAATAACGACGCCTTGGTGCTTATTAGGTGTGGTATACTATGCCAGTTGATTTGGATTATAGCAAGAGCATGCTCATGCTAGAGGGGAGTGTTGTTAAAGGCGAGGCTAAGATACGTAAATCAACCAAAAAAGTTGATACTGCCAGGGTTGAGTAATAAGTATCGTCGTTTAAAGTCGTCTTATTTGGTCGCACAATAATATGTGGTCGCTTATTTGTAACTTTTAGTTAGACCCACCAAAGTCATCTAATGTTATTCCGGTCGGGTAACCTAGTTGTGAATGAACCCGTTCGTTTTGCGATAGAGCATGAAGTTAGCCGGAATGTCTACGATTGTTTGACTTTGTTGATTTTAGGTTTCATTACTTTGTTGAGGATATGTTCATATTTTCAACTAGATGTTAGCTAAGCGTGGCTGTAGATCGCGACTCGTTTACCGTGTTTGTGTTTCCTCGATACTATAAGGGCTCGATGGGTGCCGTGGGTGTGTGATCCGGTCGTGTGTTTCAGGGTGGTATGCTTACTGCGGCTCCAGTCTCGGTCAGCCTGATGCCTCTGTATGGTCGTTTCGCTTTTGTGCGTGGAGGTTCTGTGCTTGTCTTTTTCTAGCGATAGCTCGACTATCGGGATAGATTTACTGTTTTGGTGACGATTATTAGTTACGGTCTTAAACACATTTGTCTTTACGTTCGCCTCAATGTGTGTTATTGTGTAATCGCAATTAAGCAACAATAAAAACTATACAGAGCGACATCCTGTAATGTCGTCCATGAAGGCAAGGAAGGTCGATTCAGTATTTTAGTAGAGGTGTTTACAGTCAGAATGGTGTAAGTACTGGCTTGAGGAACTATGACAGGAATAAATTTGGAAATCCTTATGCGATGCCAGCGTTGAAGAAATTTCAAGTAGGAGAGATCGCCCTTAGTAAGTATTTCACGCTGTTAAGAATGATTGCACTAGGTGTGTGCGACGGTGGCATCATTTTCTAATGATTAGGGATGACAATTACGCATTATTGTCTCGTGCTATTGATACATTGTAGGTTACTATATGAGGCCGTTGAAAAACGGAGTAGGATCTCGATGAAGTGGGCACGGTAAGGACCTCAGGGACAGAGTTAGCGGAGTGACTTGCTTACGACAGTTTGTTCTTACATAGGAGGAATTCAGAGGAATTTCACGACGAAATGAGGAATCTGTCATAGTTCGTACAGTTCTAAAACTGCTGTGTGTTTAGTTGAATATTTTATATGATTTGGGGGGGGGAGGGGTAACTTCTGACTCTTTTGGGCTTGATTCTTTTGTTTGTTGTTATTGGTGTGGTTGTTTGTTGATTATTTCCTTTTTTCTTTGGTCATTGTTGGTTTTTTTTTTTTGTTTCTTTGGATGTTGTGGTTTTTTGATTTTATTTTTATTTATTTTTTGTTTTTTTTGGTTTTTTAGCTCTATGCGATAATGTAAGTGGATTGATATGTACAGGTGTGTATAGATTTTTTTAAGTGCTTCGTAGATATAGTCGAAGTTCAAACTTAAATGGTATGATGCGGCATGTTGCGCAGTTTTTTTTATTAGACAGGAATATCATGTCGCAACCTTCCTCCTTAGAGTTGATTAATCAAATTTTGAGAGTTGTATTAACACGCACCGATGGTCCCTTTCATTAAAGAATACAACTGATGGAATCGATGAATGTGATTAGACGGGATCGCGCCGTTGGGAATCTGGATCAATACTCTCATGTGGATGTAGTTGTGGTCGCATCAAAATTAGAAGATAAAGTGGGGCTTGCGTCAAAGTCAGTCTAAATATGATTGTTCCATCTTGAGTATTGAATGGACGTATGTCATATATTCTTGAGATTAAATGACTCATGTTTGTGTGCTCCAAAGTGGAATTTATGGTGTTTATTGCTGGGGTGGCGGCAGTAGAAAACATTGAACGTGCATGAGAGTAGCGTTGTGTTGAATCGGGAAATGAGTATGAGATTCGTGTACGGTTTGGACTACGTTCTGTCATTTTGGTGTCGCACAAACTCGGGTAGGCGAGATTTTAAGGTGTGAGTGGACAGATGGTCTTTGCGAGTATGATTTGGAATAAGAGAATGTAGGCGGGGTATGATTGATAGGATAGGGTTGGACAGAATGTTTTTGATATTGTTAGTACGATTCGTTGAATGGAGTGGAAATGGGAGGTTTCCTGGCTTCGATAAGGAAGTGTATACTGGGTTAGGTGAAGGTTGTGCGATAAAAATTGATTTTGCGGGTCAAATGGTTTGTTGGGATTGATCGTGTTCATCCTTAACAGCCACGGATTGATCAACTTCTGTTTCGGTTGCATGTGGTCCCATTTTTTCCGAGCACAGATATTCGTCACTTTTCCCGACGACAAACTGTTGTATATCTTACAATTAACAATCAAGTGCATTGGGATCGACATTTCATGCCAAAGTATCCAGATCAAATGATGGGCCTGCTGCTGCTTCTTCGATAGTTTAGTGATCTTAGTCATGGCAAAATCCAGAGCGACGATATGTGGAACATTCAGGGCCGAAGGGGAGATAATTCTGGCTCCAACCAAGAAGAAATTACTTCAGTTAATAGCGAGATTTGCATAGCTCTTGCAATGTTATTCGGACTAACTATGTAATGACATGGATAGTGGTTCAGTTTTTTGGTCAAGAATGGGAATGAAGTTTTTTAATCCTGCGATGATTGAACAGGATATGCCTGTGATAGCTGGGTCAATAGTAGAGGCAATGCCGAAGTATGGTATCGTCAGATGGCCAAACGTGGAACATATAGTGAATGTGTCATATGGCATTGCTAATAGGGGATGTTTCAATGTTGGCTTAAATAGAAAATGAGCTTGTATCAAACGTTATTACAAATAGCAAAGCAGAAGATGGAGAAAGCTATGTCTTTTACCGTTCGAATCATCCATCTACGCAATTGCAACATGCATCGTGAGGAGTCCCTGCGAACTTTCTAAAAAGTTTGTCTCCCTGGCATAATGGGAAGTGTTGCCTTGCAGACATTTGACCCACGTAACGGCACATGCGACTAATTGTTTATTCACTAGAGTGTTAATGCCCGATAAATTAAAACGAGACCATCTACAGGGGACATATGGCGGGTATTACAAAGTCCATGTCGCGCCTGCGTGTCCGTCTGTAACCACAGGATGTAATTTTACACTCAAGACTTCTCCCAGCGTCTGCCTGGAAAGTTTCTGAAATCTCGCCAGTTCCTCCGGCGGATGGGTTGGTCTGTCTTGTGTTGTCAGAAAGTACAGGGTCGAGTTCTATGGGGGTTCTCGTGAGGCACTTCCCATCTAGAAGCAATTTCCATCTGTGTGTAGGAACACCCCAGGTCTCTCTGTAACAGTCTATACGTGTTAGGATTTTCGCATGATTGTTTGTTTTTCAAACGCATCTTCGGAATTGATTCTTACTTTACAGTTTCTCATTACCGGTCTGTATAAACACATTTGTTGCTCCTCGTGATGTTTCACCTAGTGAGTATGGCATTAGCTGCTGTGCAGAGGTGTAAGATGTTTCTCCTACATACATGTGTGAACACCATGCATGCGCAGCAGCCTGCGAACTGACTATGAAGAGAGCATCTTGCAGCGAGCTCTGTTTACAGATGGTTCATCTGTTGGGGAGTTTTTCGGTCTTTGACTTCGGAGTATATACATCACTGTTGGGCCAGTTGATGGCCGAAGTCGCTGCCAATGTAAATGTATGTTTACGTTGTGACCCCTTGAGTTAAATACTAGGAAAACATCGATGCTGCGAAACGTGGTGTGATGATGTAACATTTCTACAGTGCTTAAACTTGGTTTCACAGATGACAACAAGCTGTTAAAAGGTGCGTCATAGTGAACAAATAAAACCTTGGACAGAATTTGTGACCCTAGGAATATCTTGTGTTAAACACTTTTACCTTTGTATATAACAAGGATAAGATTTTTCAAGGAAGTTAGTCCTACAATACAGATGCCGATTGTCGTCCCATTCCCAACCTTGGTCTATGTAAAGAATAAGAAGTACAGAATGCTCTCAGGCGGACATGCATTGCTCCATAGACTACCCAGGAAAGCATGTTGTTGTCCTCAATCGATTGTCGCGTGTATTTGATGGTGACGAAAGTGTTATTATTACCTATTCCGTGACTCTCAAGTATTGCATGTCCATGGTTTATGACGTGAATCATGGCAAACCTATTAATATTTGTTTGCAAGATGTGTTTTTTTTTTCCAAGAAAAATTTATTAGATTAACGCACAAAAGAAGAAAATAATAAATGAAAAACCAACATTATGAATGGAAAGATTATTGTCGATTTTGTGTTCTTAAAAATGCGCAGTTCAGCAAGTGTTGTAGTAACAACATTATATATCAGAAAAGTTTCCAAATTATAAATTGAATAACCACGAATCAATGATTTGTACAGAACTACAATTTGGCTCCACATGTTCCAGCTGTTTGATTTTTTAGCAAGATGTACGACTATATGTATTATAGGCTACAGATGATAGTTGTGACAACTACATGCTGATTGTTATGAGAGACAAGATGGACATGTACAGCTTAGAGGTGAAGTCTCGGTGGTAGGATAGTTTGAATAATGTGTCTGACATTCTAATGGTTTGAATTCAGATGTAGTAATTGTAGATTGTAGGGCATGCAGTACAGTTAATAATGTTTGATTAAACACCACAAGATTGAGGGCACTTCATAATTGTAGGTATAGAAGTGTTGCGATGTAGAATGCGTGTGACATAAAGGTATGTGATCTGGAATAATGAAACGTCATGATTGCATGTATTATGTACACTTGAGCACAAAGAAACATTGCAATAGCATATAGTTATGTGTAAGGGTGGGTTGTGATACAGTACAGGACGCCTAGGGTCAGCCTCAGACCCATAGCTGCAAATCTGTGAACTGTGTCTGGTGGTGCAAGATACCCCGTAAGTTTATACTGTCGCGCTGTAGAGTGCCGGTCGGCTTCGCCTTGTATAGTCCGGATGTGTTTGTTTTGGAGATGCATGCTGTTGAAGGGGATTATTGCCAAATTGTGGAACCTGGTAGCCGCTATACAGTTACGGTATGATGGTGACTTTTTGCCCTGTAGGAAGTTGGTGTGATCAATGTTCAAATCAAAGGTTACAACCTGATTTTGGTCCATAATTTCAAGATAATATTTTGAGAAAATGATGCTGTATTTAGTTATGTCTTTCTGCAAAAATTAATGGTAATCATGTTCAATCCGTCATATCATTTACCTGTTTCAATATTTTTTTATATTTGCTATGTCCATAACTAATTTGGTCTGGACGAGATGATCACGATAATCGTCATAGTTGTTTTAATAATTGGTAAACACGTCTCGGACGGGTACTTAGGAAGATATAGTTTTGGGAGTCCTCCTCCTAGGGAACGTGTATTCGGCCTGATAAAGATCTGAAGTACAATAGAGCTGTTTGGACAAAAATTTTGCTTCATGCAGCTCGTTTGGTGCAGACCTGAGTAACAGGGGTCCGAGCGGTTTGAGGTTAGCCGCTGTATGGACAGGTATTGTACGGAGTGAAAATAGTTATGGATGGCATGTCAGAAAGATCTTAAAGGCTATCGATGGAGACATGCCTTGGCCTCCGTAGTCGCCCGTGGGTTTGTGGTGGTGACAGTTAAGTGCTTGAGCTTATAAGAAACGTTAAAGTTTCAAAATTTACTATTGATTATACGTCGAGGGTAAGAAGGCAGAGAAGAAGTTACGTGCATTGGTGTGCATCGAAGGAACTTCAGCATGGTGCTATATTTGTATGTCGCCGCATAACGTGCAATTACATGATGATTATGAATTGGGTGCCAAGACAATCATGAGTATAAAAGTGATTGAATGTAGATTTTCATGCGGATGGTGGAGACGCTTTATGGGTAATTCAAAGCAGGTACTAGCAGTTCATATTGAGAAAGATAATCTATTAACTTGTGAAATAAGGCTGGGCACTGCTCAACCATACAAGTACATATCTGGGCAGGGTTCCTTGTTTTCGATATCATATGCTAGTTCGTTAATTCGTACTATTTCATCATTCAGTTCGTGTTAATAAAGCAAAAAACAAATTATATATTAATACTGTATAAAACGAGAATATTGTGGCTGCAATCGTACAAACAAGAAACTTTATTGGCACCGCAAAATTTATTTAGTGCAACGGTGCCGATCTGCGCTCAAACTCAATTTAAAAGTCATCGCAAACAGCACTCCTCCAGCGCACAACTTAATATTTCAAGTTGCAGATTTTTTGAATCCCGCTCAGGGGTTAAAACTAAATAGTCCGCGGCTAAACTCAGTGCCCATTTTCTTACAGTATCACTAACAAGGGTTCCCTCCCCTATGCGGATCAACACTCGTCTACGACATTGCACGATGTTCCACATCAAGTCAAAAGTTAAAACAGAACATTAAGAACACCTTATTATTTAGCAACAATAGTACATGTACCCAGTAACTACTAAGTAACCGTGTGCAGGGATGGTATATGAAGTACATTCAGTAATAATGTACCAGTGTTATAAAGACAACATGAAGTTCATGAATATAAAAAAAATAATTAAATAATCATGGGTCCCAGGGGCAGTCCAGTGCCCTCTGTCAGTCAGATACCTTAATGCCGCTTTCCATGAGGCAAACTCATACTAATGTATCTTTAACGATTAATGTATGACATGTATCGGTGTGTAATATGCTAATCAGAGTTATCTTATACCACTTTCTTTTAAAAAATGATGAACTACATTGAGTTTGTATAAGATACATGTACTAAATGAAACATGTTACTACTACAATTTATGTTAATTGTGAATTATTCTGATGAATTCTTCCATTAATCGCAAACGAGTGGAGAAGACAGTTTTTATAAAGTTAATAACTGAATTAAGAAGGGAGTAACATGTTCAACTTCCTGATACGTATCATCAAAAATTTTCCTGAGTCGCCTTTTGTAAGTTTTTATTTTTGATACTGGAAATTGTTATCTTAAGAATTTATCCTTTTCACCAAACCACTAAGCCAAAGAAGAATATTGATCATGGTCCTGTTGCATCCATATTTTTTGGGGTTTAATAGCATATATCCACCCATTTCAAGTTCCATATGAATGAATAAACAACTTCGACAAATAGATTAAATTAAAGATGAAGTTTGAACTTAGTTCTATAGATTGTGAATCAGCTAGTCATCGGCGTATACCAACTTTATAATCAAGCTAGAGGTAATTTCACTGTCCTCAAAGACAACACCACTAATATTGTAACAGGTGGATAGTGATGTTGATTGTACAGGATATGGGTATGGGTTTTTGAATATATATTGGTTATTACTTTCTAGTAATCGCCACCTTCCCATAAATTAAAGGGTTATGACGCACAACGACTTTCAAAATGCAAGAGATATGGACTGGATAAGATATCCAAGATATATTAATTAAAAGTTTGTACTCTTAAGTTCACACTTCATAGCTGGTGTGACATAAGTGTTCATTTGGGCAGTCAGCAGATCACACAGAAACAGTTACAGTTCAGGTTGTCTGGCTTTCAGTTTTGGCACTGTCTTGGTTGCAATTTCTTTGTCTGGTTTTAATCTCAAACTGGGCTTATTGGTTTTTTAAGTTGCCTGCTAACGATGTGAATGGTTTTGTTCCAAATAATTCTGTTTTGCTTTCGGGAGAGTCACTTAATGCGCATTGTTCAGCCATTGCTTGGCTACCGACTCGGTCGTTGTGGATATTGCACTGTCGAAAGAGAATAGGATAATGGGTTTCAGTATGGTACGGAAAAAAGTGCTTCTCCTGCTCTGTGGTTCTTGTTCTGTCACAGCAGCAACTCCTGAGGGGTTCAAAAGATTGAATTATTTCATCAGCAAAGTTCATATTTCAGTTACTGTGCTGATTAAATCTGGTTGGGACTCAGATTCAAGATAATTTTTCATATTCTACATGTACACTGCATTAATTGTATACAGGTATTGAAGTACAAATCCATCGGTAGCAATTCATATTACAAATTTTTTTTTATAAAACTCCAGTATTTTAATATGGTTTCCATTTTATTCATAGCACATATTTTTTCCCAGTTTTAAAGAACTATTGCATAAATAGACGGTTTCGTAATTTAATTCAAAAGAATACTGTCACTTACCCTGGTCTAAAAATTGGGACAGTCTTTCAAAAAGCATCATTTTTAAGCTTTCTCAACCTGTCCCTGAAATAAAAGGCAAACTTTCATTATCTCCTTAATATTGGGATGAAATCCTCTTTAATATATGCTAGAATATAACTTTCTAAAACAAGGTGCCTTCAGTCGAAGACGAACATCATGTGAATGCAGATATGCCATTTAGACTGGCCTGAATCACCGAAGGTTCAAACACTAATGCTAGTTTTGTTTTGTTGGCCAAGGCTGGTAAAGTTTTGCCCCAGACACTATCAAGGAATATCAGTTACTTGTAGTTCAGTGGCCAATGGAAAATAAGAAAAAGACATAACTTGTATGGTCTAATCTTGAACGCAGAACTGCGTTGCATGCTAAGCCTGTAGAAAAATATTTATTCTTACATAAAGGACCGTTAAACCCAAAATGTCATAGTTTGGTTGTTTATGGTTTAATGTCCGTGTCAAGAATTTTGTCATCTTCCATTATTAACGAAGTCATCACAAATGTGGTAGAGCTGATGTCACAAATTTAGACATTGAATGATGCTATGGGGTGCTCGGGGCTATAGGTAAGTGAGGATTTCTGTTACCTCCGTTTTTATGGATGCCGTACGTCGCATCCAAAGACCAGTGATTCTGCACTTCTACCAGAAGCCATGCATTTGGTGAATGGCACAGTCAGCTTCCTGATTTGTTAGTCTTAGGTTTGATTGGCTGCCAGGCTTGGCATCGATTGGCACTTCAAGTCCGATTACGAAGCAAAGATGGCTGCTAAGTCAGTCATTGCAACATCCGAATTGGTTATGTTTTGACAGATAAATTCTAAGATAGATAGGTATGTGGTTATTAGGGGTGATGGGTGTTGCAACTAGAAATGATCAGGATTGTCTTTAGAACTGTAAGCAATTTTTCGCACGGTAGAACCCCTCGCACCATATATGGGGAAAGCCCCCTATCCCGCACTGCCTCCACCTTGTAGCTTTGCAACTGAACCGACTGCCTTTGTCAGTTGACTAGCATAACCTAGCAGGACTACTTGTTACGTAGAATATCTAGTCCTTTGGCTAACACTAGTGAAAAAGTTAGTGTGTGAGATCACTGGTCCGCCAATCCATTCTCTGTCTCACAGACATACAGTACAGAAGTATATTGACAGAGTTATCAGTGAATCTCAGGTTTCTCTAACACATGGTTTTAAATTTTTTTTTAACTCCTTTACCTTGTGTTCTTGGAGATATAAAACGGAACTGTTTTTTCACTCCCCTGGGAAGATATGGATGAAGTGCTTGCGATGGTTTGGCATCTCAGCTGTTATCACAGGCGTAGGTCTTGGTCCTTTAACACATCCCTGTTTAAGGAGAAATTGACATGTTATCCTACGTATAAAAACATATCCAAAGATAGACTAAATACTGTAAGGAATAGTGCCTACTGAAACATTCAATCAGGTGCTTGCAAGATTTCAACAACTATAATAATTATATATAGTATATATTTAAGGAATCAAAAGTGTGATGGTACTCCAAAGTGCGATGGTCGCTCCCAAGTGCGGATGGTCTGGCAGCGCCAGAACCTCCGTGGTCATCGGCACGCCAAAGTGTGAAGGTTCGCCAATCAATGCCCAACAGTGTGATGATCTGACTCGGCATAAAGGTCCTGATGGTCCTTATCATGCTACAAGCTCGATGTAAAGCTGAATGAAAAGTACATCAGAGAGACATGCGTGGACTGTCCGAGTTTCTCTCATTAAGTTTTCGGATTCTCCTTTAACTTCAGGTTTATCCTCAGGAGAAATATTTCCGTGCGGGCAAGCTGAAGTTAGAATTTCTTCGTGGATGTGACGTGCATAATTAACGTGGACGTCCGCACAACCGTTACCTCACACCATTCGAGCACTTTCGGCGGTGTTAGACCATCGACCACTTTGGAGTAACGTGTAGACCATCGCATTTGGCGTCCGTAAGCTTTTAACAAAACATCGCACCTTCTGGCGCAGACCATCAACACTTTGGGGGGGACCATCGCACTTTGGGGGACCAAAAAAAAATTAGTTCAGAGTGCATTTTATCCAACCTTTTTTCAACGTAAAAGTGCAACGTTGTTTCAACGTTTAATCAACGTTGAGTGCCCGCTGGGAATGACCTTGTTTGCGATTGCAAATTATCACTCATGGATATTTTATTTAATATTGACTCTAATGGCAGACTGACAACTACATTATATGATGAACGTGATGACTTTGACTTTGCAATCGTCAACTTTCCTTTTTTATGTAGTACATGTATTAATATGTACTACTAACACCTGCTTATGGTGTGTGTCTCCCAGTTGATTTGATAAGCAAGAGCATGCCATGCGTAAGGGGAGTTTTTAAAGCGAGGCTAACTACTAACAAAAAAGTTGATACTGCAGGGTTATATAACGATTCTCGTTTAAAGTCGTCATTTCGCAAATATTTCGCTTATTGTCTTTTAGTAGAACCGTTCTACGGTCGCTATATAATGACCTTGTTTGCGATAACAAATTATCACGAAGTCACATGTTGACTGATTTGATTTGTTTCATACTCTTTGTTAGATGTCATTTTTCAACTAGATTTAACAACGGGTAACCCCGTTTACCTTGTTTCGACTAAGGGCTCATGGCGGGTGTGACCGGTCGGCAGGGGATGCTTACTCCTCCATGGCACCTGATCCTGCTTTCGCTTTTGTCGGAGGTCTGTGTTGCCCTACACTCGACTTCGTATATATGTTTTTGGGACTATTATTACGTTTAACACATTGTTTACTTCGCCAATTGTTATTGTAAGATAAGCAACATAAAAACTATCCAGAACGACACCTTAATGTCGTCCTGAAGGCAATGGATCGATCAGTATTACGTAGAGTGATTTAGTCAGAATGTTAAGTACTTTTGAGGAAAATGACAGAATAAATTGGAAATCCTATGCATCATCTTAAATAGTAAGTGCATGCCTATAATTCAGTTAAGAATGATGCCACTAGGTGTTCACCACATTTTCTAATGATAGGATGACATTACGTTTGTCAGTCTATTTACATGTAGGACTATAGAGCCTTGAAACGAAGGATCCAAAGACACGGAAACCTCAAGACAAGTTACAGTACTCTTACACAGTTGCTACAAAAGAATCACAGGAAATTTCAGACAATGAGAATTCAAAGTTCGAATTTAAAACTTGTGTTATTAATTTTTTTTTGGGGGGGGGAGGGGTACTTCTGATCATTTTGGGTTGATTTTGTTGTTGTTATTGTTGTTTTTTGTTGATATTTTTTTATTTTGTCTTGTTTGGTTTTTTTTTTTTTTCTTTGGATTTTTTTTTATTTTTATTTTTATTATTATTTTTTTTTTTTTTTTTTACCATCAATGTATATTGATATGTACATGTATATTTTTTTAAGTTCGTGTATATGAATATCAGAATTAATGTAGAGCATCGCAGTTTTTTTTAACAGAATATCATCAATTTCCTATTATTTCAAATTTGAAGTTTTAACCCGTGTCCTTTTAAGAATACAACAGAACATGAAATTAACTGGATCCGCCCTGAACTGATCAATACTCTCATGTGATAGTTTGTGCATAAATTAAATAATCGGCTTCGTCAATCAGTCTAAATGATTGTTCCATGGATGAATGGACGTAGCTTATTTGATTAAATACAGTTTTGCTCCCAAATGAAATGGTTTTATTCTGGGTCGCAGTAGAAACATTGAAAGCATGAATACTTTTGATCGGAAATATTAATTCTTCACGTTTACACTCTTCATTTAGTCCACAAACTGTAGCGAATGTAAACAATGTTTGCAATATTTGGAAAAGAAGTAGCTGGGATATAAAGATAGGTGAAAATGATAATTTCATTCGTATGAGAATGGGAGTTCCGCTTTCGAAAGAGTATAATGAGTACAAAAATATTGCGCAACGTTCATCTTACAGCCACGATGTATCAACTTCTAGTTTCGGTGCATGTGTCCCATTTTTCGAGACAGTTCGTCACTTTTCCGACGAAAACTGTTGTATATCTTACAAATTACAATCAAGTTGCATTGGGGATCGACATTTCCATGCCAATATCCAGAAAAGAGGCCTTGCTGCCTTCTTGATAGTTAGTGATCTTAGTCATGGCAAATCAAGCACGATATGTGACATTCAGGCCCAAGGGGAGATAATTCTGCTCCCAAAGAAATTACTTCAGTATACAGATTTGCAAGTCTGCAATGTTATCGGACTACAGTATGAATGGATAGTGGTTCAAGTTTTTTGTCAAGATGGAATGAAGTTTTTTATCTGCGATATTGCAACAGATACCTGTATAGTGCAATATACACGAAAGTATGTACCTCAAGCCAAACTGAAATTATATGAATGTCATATCAGTCCTAATAGGATGTTCATGTTGCTTAAAGAAAATGAGCTTTATCAAACGTTATACAACAGCAAAGCAGAAGATGGAGAAAGTATTTTACTTCTGAACATCCATCTACCAATTGCAACATGCACTGAGGAGCCCTGCGAACTTCTAAAAAGTTTTGTCTCCCTGGCTAATGGGAAGGTTGCTGCAACATTTGACCCACGTAAGGACAGCGACTTAATTGTTTACACAAGTGTTATGCCCGATAAATTAAACAGAGACATCTACAGGGGACATATGGGGTTATACAAAGCCAGTCGCGACTCGTTCGTCTGTACCACAGGATTACTTCATCAAGACTTCCCAGCGCTGCCTGGAAAGTTTCTAAATCTCCAGTTCCTCCGCGATGGTTCTGCTTTGGTCATGGCAGTTCTTGGGTCTGTGGATCCCACTAGAACAATTTCCATCTTGTGTAGGAACCAGTTTGTAACAGTCTACGTGTTAGATTCAGATTGTTTTCAACGCACCGGATCATTTACTTACATTTCTCATACGCTGTATCAACATTTTGCTCCTGTGATTTCACCTAGTGGAGCATTAGCTTGCTGTGCAGGTAAACTCTACAACATTGAACACATCAGCACACATCAAACTACTATGAAAACTCTTCAGCGACTCTGTTACAATGTCATTGTGGATTTTGTCTTACCGGAGGATATACAACACTTGCCATTACCAAAGTCGCTCAAAAATTATTTACTGTGACCCTTGGAGTTAAATACAGGAAAACATTGATGCTGGAAACGTGGTTATGATGTACATTCTACAGTGCTTAAACTGGTTTCACAATGACACAAGTTTAAGTGGTCATGAAAAATAAAACCTTGACAGAATTTGTGAACCCTAGAATATCTTGTTAACCTTTACATTTATAAACAAAAATTTTCAAGGAATATCTCAACAATGCCGATTTCTCCCATCCAACCTTGGCTATTAAAATAAAATAATGATCTCCAGCGACATGCAATTGCTCAAACTACAAGGAAAGCATGTTTTCCCAACGATTGTCTGTATTTTATGTGACAAATGTATTATACCTATTCCGTGATCACAGGGTATCATGCATCCATGTTTATACGACATCAAACATAATATTGTTTCAAGATGTTTTTTTTTTTCCAGAAAAATTATTAATTATAACAAAAGAAGAAAAAAAAAAAACCAACATTATGATGAAGTTATTGTCAATTTTTTTAAAAATCCAGTTCACAAGTGTTTAGTACAACATATTATATCAAAGTTTCCAAATTCTATGAATACAATCAAATTTCCCCAAATACAATTTGGTCCATTTCACTGTTTTGATTTTTTAGCAAATGTACAATATATGTACAACTACAATATATGTACAACTACATGTATTTTATAGAACAAGATGACATTACAGCTTATGAATGGTGTAATATTTAATAATTTCAATGTTTAACAGATAAATGTACATTTACATGCAGTACATTAATAATTTAAAACACAAATTGAGGCACTTCATAATTGTAATAATTCATAAATCGTACATAAATATTGACTGGAAATGAAACTCATATTGCATGTATATGTACACTTGACACAAAGAACATGCAATACATATTATCTAAGGGTGGGTTTATACAGTACAGACTAGGGTCAGCTCCAACATAGCTGCAAATCTGTAACTCTGTGGTCAAATACCGTATATACTCGCCTGTAAGCGGGTTCGCCTTTAAGTCGGATGTGTTTTTTTGAGATCATTTTGAAGGATTATGCCATTGACCCGCCTATAAGTCGGTATAACTTTTTGCCAGAATTGGTTGACAATTTCAAATCAAAGTTACACTGATTTTGTCCATATTTCAAAAAATATTTTGAGAAATGATGCCTGTATTTAGTTATTCTTTCTCCAAAAATTAATATCATGTCAATTCTCATATCATTTACCTGTGTTCAATATTTTTATATATTTCTATGTCCAAACTAATTTGTCTGGACGATGATCATGATAATCGTCATAGTTGTTTTAAAAATTGGTACATCTCGACGACTAGAAAAATATTGATCTCCCTAGGACTCGCCTATAAATCAGACATAGACTTTTGGACAAAAATTTCCACTCCCAAAAATCCGACTTATAGGCGAGTATATACGGTATATTATGATGTCAGACTAAAGCTACAGAACTGCTGCTGATGACCTGGTACAAGAAAACGAAATCAAATTTATATGATACAGGTGAACAAGGAAGTTAGTATTGGTAAAAGCATGGTGTATATCTATCCCCAATACATATATAGATTGGGTCAAACATCATGAGGTATAAAATGAAGTAGATTTCCAGCGATGGACCCTTAGGTATTCAATCAGTACTACATCATATTAAAATATCTATTAATTAAAGGCTGGCACTGCTCAACCATACAATACATACTGCAGCATTTTCATCATGCTAGTGATTCTACATTCAAATTCAAGTTGTGTTAATAAAAAACAAATTATATTTAATACTGTAAAACGAGAATATTTGGCGCAATCTACAATAAAAACTTTTTGGCGCAAATTTATTTTAGTGCAACGATGCCACCTGGTCAATAATTTAAAGTCAATGAAAACCTTTCAGCGCACAACTTAATTTAGTGCAATTTTGCGTCAGGGCTAAAATAAATAGTGCGCTAAATATTGCCATTTTACAGTATCACTAAAAGGTGTCCTCTTATGCGATAACACTGTATACACATTGCAACTGTTCACATCAAGTCAAAGTTAAAACAAACATTAAGAACACCTTATATTTAGAACAATAGTACATGTACCAGTACTAAATAACGTGTAAGGGATGTAATGAAGTACATTCAGAATAATGTACCAGTGTTAAAACAATGAAGTTCATGAATATAAAAAAAATATTAAAAATCATGGTCTCAAGGGTGCAGTTCCAGTGCTTGTCACATACCTAATGCACTTTCCATGAGGTCAAACATACTAATGTATCTTTAACTTAATGTATGACATGTATCGGTGTGTATACCATCAAGTTACACCAACTTTCTTTTTAAAAAATGAGAACTAAATTAGTTTTATAAGATACATGTACTAAATGAAAAACATTTACTACATGAAATGTACTTTATTGAATTATTCTCATGAATTCTCCATTAAATCCAAACAGTGGAGAAACATTTTTCATAAAGTTTAATAACTGAATAAGAAGGAGTAACATTTCAACTTCTGAACATCATAAAAAATTTACGAGTCCCTTATTAAATTTTTATTTTTATAGGAAATTTTATCTTAAAAGTTTATCCTTTTCACAACCAAAATAAGCCAAAAAATATTGATCAGTCTGTGCATCCATTTTTTGGTTTAATAGCATAATCCCATTTCAAGTTCCATATGATGATAAACAACTTGACAAATAGATTAAATAAAAAGTTTGAACTCTAGTTCTATAATGTTCAACAGCTAGTACATCGGACTACCCAAGTTTATAATCAACTAGAGGTAATTTCACTTCCAAAGACAACACCACTAATATTTAACAGGTGATGGAGTTGTTGATGGTGTACATGATATGGGTATGGTTTTGAATAAATATTGTTACTTTCTATTAATGCACTCCATAATTAAAGGTTATGACAACACTTTCAAAATGCAAGAGATAGGACTGGATAAATATCCAAGATAATATTAATTAAAAAGTTTGTACTTCTTAAGTTCACACTTCATAGCTGTGTGACATAAGTAGTCATTTGGGCAGCAGCAGATCACACAAAACAGTTACAGTTCCAGGTTGTCCTGGCTTTCAGTTTTGGCACTGTCTTGGTGCAATTTCTTGTCTGGTTTTACCATCTCACTGGGCTTTGGTTTTAAGTTGCCTGCTAACATGTGAATGGCTTTGTTCTCAAATAATTCTGTTTTGCTTTCGGGAGAGTCACTAATCGCATTGTTCACCATTGCTCTGGCTACCACCTCGGTCGGTGTGGATATTGCAGTCGGAAAGAAATAGAAAATGGGTTTCAGTATGGTACGAAAAAATGCTTCTCCTGCTCTGTGTTCTTGTCTGTCACACAGCAAAATCCTGAGGGGGTTCAAAAATTGAAATATTTCATCAGCAATACATATTTCAGTTATGTGCTATTAATCTGTTGGACTCAATTCAAGATAATTTTTCAATTCTACATGTACATGCATTAATTGTATAAGAGTATTTGAGTACCAATCCATCTGTAGCAATTCATATTACAAATTTTTTTTTTATTAAAATCAATTTTAATATGGTTCCATTATTCATACAATATTTTTCCCAGTTTTAAAACTAAATGCATAAAATAACGGTTTCGTAATTTATTCAAAAGAATATGTCACTTACCCTGGTCTAAAAATTGACAGTCTTTCAAAAAGCATCATTTTTAAGCTTTCCTCAACCTGTCCCTGAAATAAAAGGCAAATTTCATTATCTCCTTAATATTGGGATGAAATCTCTTTAATATATCTAGAAAATAACTTTCTAAAACAATCCTTCATCAAGACGAACAGTCATGGAATGCAAATATGCATTTAGACTGGCCTGAATCACCAGGGTTCAACACTAATGCTAGTTTGTTTGCCAAGGCTGGTAAATTTTGCCCCAGACTATCAGAATATCAGTTACTTGTAGTTCAGTGGACAACTGGAAAATAAGAAAAAACATAATTGTATGTCTAATCTTGAACAAACTGCGTTGATGCTAGCCTTAGAAAAATATTATTCTTACAAAAGACCGATCTAAACCCAAAATGTCATAGTTTGGTTGTTTATTTTATGTCCTGTCAAGAATTTTTCACTCATATTAACAAGTCATCAATTGTAGATGATGTACAACAAATTTAGACATTGAATGATGCATATGGTGCTCGGGGCTATAGTAATGAGGATTCGTTAACCTCCGTTTTTATGGATGGTACGTCGCATCCAAAGACCAGTGATTCTCACTTCTAAAAGCCATGCATTTGGTGAAGGCACAGTCACTTCCTATTTGTTAGTCTTAGGTTTGATGCTGCCAGGCCTTGGCACGAATGGGACTCAAAGTCCCGATTACGAAGCAAATGCTCTAACCATTGAACAACCATGACTGGATGTTTTGACAGATAAATCAATAAAATAATAGGTAAAATGTGGTTATTAGGTCATTTTGCAACAGAAATGCAGGAGTTTCCTTTTAAGACTTAACAATTTTTCCACGGTAAACCCCCTCCACCATATATGGGGAAAGCCCTATCCCGCACTGCCCCCACCCCTTGTAGCTTTGCAACTGAACCGACTGCCTTTGTCAGTTGGACTAGCTACTAACCTAGCAGGACTACTTAGTTACAGAATCTACTAGTCCTTTGGGCTAAAACAGTGAAAAAGTTAGTGTTGAACACTGGTCACCAATCCATTCTCTGTCTCACAGACATACAGTACAGAAGTATATGACAGCATTATCACGTGAATTCTCAGTTTCTCTACCACACTGGTTTTAAATTTTTTTTTTAACTCTTTACCTTTGTTCTTGGATATAAAAACGAACTGTTTTTGTCACTCCCCTGGGAAGATGCATGGATGAAGTGCTTGCAGCCACTGGCTTTGGCAATCTCAGCTGTCTTTATCACATAGTCATGGTCAACTTTAACAAATCCCTCCTGTTTAAAGAAATTACATGTACCTATATAAAAACAATATCCAAAGATGAGACTAAATACTGTAAGGAATATGCCTATGAAACAATTCAATCAAGTCTTCAAAATTTCAACAACTATAATATATATATATATATATGTAGGACTCCAAAGTGTGATGGTACTCCAAAGTGCGATGGTCGCCCCAAAGTGCGATGGTCTGCGCCAAACCCCGATGGTCTGACACGCCAAAGTGTGATGGTTCCCCATCATGCCCCAAAGTGTGATGATCTGACTCGCCAAAGTCTGATGGTCCTTAATCATGCACCAAAGCTCGATAAAGCTGATGAAAAGTACATCAGAGAGACATGGGACGCCGAGTTCTCTCATAATTTTCGGATCTCCCTTTACTTCAGTTTATCCTCGAGAAATATTCGTTCGAGGCAAGCTGAAGTTAGATTTCTTCGTGATTGACGTCATAATAACGTGACGTCACAAACGTTACCCACACCATCGGACTTCGGCGTGTTAGACCATCGCACTTTGGAGTAACGTGTAGACCATCGCACTTTGGCGTCCGTAAAGCTTAACAAACCATCGCACTTTGGCGCAGACCATCCACACTTTGGGGACCATCGCACTTTGGGGACACCATCGCACTTTGGAGTCTTACATATATATACAAGAGATGTGTTAGCATTGCTGCATTTACTAAAACAAATTCAATATTTTTTTTAATTCCATGTCTAGATTTCAACAATGTTAAAGTCCAGGCCATATTGTTGTTAAAGAAGAACAGAACATTTGGCCTACAAGAGACTTTCAATGGCCTTTAAATGTATTGGTCCTGACTATTTTCTCATAGCAAATTAACTATTGATCTCTCTAAGTCCTTGATTTCTAAAAGTAAAATCTGGCTCCTGTTATATGTCACTCTTCAGTTCCTGTATTCGCTCAAGATATTAAGAGGTACAGTATATATAATATTCATAAATACAACATAGATAAATCAACGTGGATGTAAGTAGAGATATTGTAAAATAATAAATCAGTGACAAAAATATTACTCTAAGTTTTTGCTCTGATGAGAAAACAACAGCCTTTATTTATATAATACATCATAATTAAAGAAAATACTGTTGGTCCATGGTTATATTATATCATTTTAATGAGTACACTTATGTAATATATATTTAATATAAAGCTATAAACATTAGTCTTCAAAAGTGCTAATGAGGTCAAAGACTTTAGAAATAAAAATACAAAGTCTTTTCTGAAGGGTTGACATTAAATTACTAAATTTCAGAGCATTCGGTCTATTATCAGGTTATATTTTTTTCTGCAGCTCAGTAAATGCTATACATTCTATTAAGTAGTGATACTCATCTCCTATACAGAGATGACATGGCCTTCCATTCCTAGGAGTATCACTTCATCTAAATATTTCAATAGGAAAATGATGATTAGTTCAATGTTCTGAATTTGATTAAACTAGTTCTAAGTTTATTAGGCATGTTTACCAAATCCAGTAGAACTTTGGTACCTCGAACACTGATATATCTTGAGAATAACTTGGATATGTCAAAGTAATTTGAAAGTCCCAACCACTAAATTCTTTCACTATTTTACCCTCGGTATCTCGAAGTCTTGGATATCTTGAATATTGTTCTCAGTTCCATCGAGTTCCAGATAATGAGAATTGACTAACTTTCAATCGAAAATATTGTTTTGTAAATTCTGTATACATAAGCCCATGAAACCCAAAGTATCTGTAGATCACTTATTTTTCGTGAGTATTTTATTTTTACAGTGTCTCAGTCTGGTGTTTTTTTATTCGCGAATGCAATAATTCGTGGAAATACAGTTAAAATTAACTTATATTTCGCGAATATATCCGCTCCTGTACTTATGATTACAATATATCATTTGTACATCATGTGTACACCTTCCATTGTATGTACCATTATAGATTTTATCGACCTATTTAGATGACCAGTTAATACCATACATGCGATATGTACAGACTGTAAAAAAAAATGTACACTTTTTCAATTGAATTCACGATGTACAGACTGTACACCAAAATTCACGCTAAATGATAAATTGTGCAAATCCTTTAAATTCAGTCTTTAGAACAGCTGTTTTGATTACGCAATCCATTTCTATACTGTGGGGCTTCGATATGCTTGATAGATCACGGACAAAAGGTGTGTCCACAACAGTCAATTAAGTGGTTTGAACCCATTCCATGGATAATTACCAATGCTACCTGACACCTTTGGCATAAGATGTTGTTTCAAAATTAAAGGGATACAAAAAATTAAATCACTAGGCTGTATATCGACATCATAGTCATGAGGTTAAAAAAATCAAAAAAAAAATCAATTTCCTAGAAAGCATCTTTTATGACTTTGAAAACATTTTTAAAACCTTAATTATTAAATGCTTTTGTAAGAATAACTAATAAAAAAAAAATCTATGATAACTTTAATTTTAAGTTCAGTGTGTCACCAAATGTGATCATCTGAATTTCCTCTAATCTTTCTAATCAAAAATGCAAGGTACATTCTGTATGTATGCAAAGAAAATTAGGAATGATGAAGTATTTAAATGTCACATATACAGTCAAATCATGGAAATTGTGCAAACATTTCTCAGCTTAATACTTTTATAGACATATATATAAGACATATGAAACATTTTATAATTGATATTATAGTACCACATTTTTCAAACTTGTGTACAGGTTTTTCACTCAAAATCACGCTATTTCAAAGGGCATTGTACAGCTTTTGGGGTTGAAAAATTATCACTGATGTAAAACCCATGCTTGTGCTGTTGAGTAGTTTATAAGTATTAAAGAAGTTCACACCTCGCCACTCTGTCTTGTGGCAATCTTACCTGTATGAGTGCAATTTGTTTGTTTGTATGTTCTTAGTAATTTAAGTTTGTCTATTATCTCTAAATGTACACGGTCTGTATTATGAAATGTATAGTTTACTAACATCTTACATTTTCTACTTCTCCAGAATCCCATTTAGTGTACTTGGATAAAGTCACAAAACACCAATATGTCACAGTCAGACAGCCCTTGACAAGGTAGCCCAATATTTTTCTCAACCTTAACAGAGCATTTAAATATTAATTTTAGGTGAACTAAAAGGATGATCAAATACATATTATCTTTAAGAAATAATTCAAATCTTACAAGGTCGACTCTTTCCTCTGTTGGTGACCCCAAGGTAATTGAACCGACATCACATCCCTCAAAAGCATCCTTGTAATTTTCAAGCTGGTCAAAATCCACTACTCTCTCTTCCTGTAAATTTTAAAATATATTTTAAAACTTACTGAGTATACATGTACTACATGTAACAACATTTATATACAATAAACACATTTATGTCTGCAGAGAAGTGTGGCAAATATACAGTACAGCTCAGATGGAACTTAAATTGCCCACTGGCCAATGGG
Source organism: Ostrea lurida (assembly GCA_903981925.1). Taxonomy (NCBI): domain Eukaryota; kingdom Metazoa; phylum Mollusca; class Bivalvia; order Ostreida; family Ostreidae; genus Ostrea; species Ostrea lurida. The sequence continues at coordinate 23,177 of CAJDSM010001997.1, forward strand.
GGCCATTTTTGGAGTGGGCATTTAAAATGTCCACTCAAAACAGTGGGTTGTGTATAGAACTGTATATCACACAGGTAAATATCCACTCCAAATGCCCACTGTGATTTAAAGTGGACAGCCCACAGTGGAAAGTGGGCATTCAAAAATCCACCTGAGCTAATCAGAGCTATACCATATTTTTTTTTTTTTTTGATCTTCAAATCAGAATGGTCAGCTTTAAGAAGAATGATCTAACTTTTTCCATTTATATAATAATTTAATATCACTGCTACATAAACTGAACTGTACACTCTTTGCTACAATGTACATACACCTGTACATCCATTTCATGGGCAATTAGATCTTTCAGACTAGAAACTCACTTCCTACATGTAAATAATGTAAAGTCAAGCTTATGACCACCCCAATTCAAAATTATGAGGCAATAATAATCAGTATAACTATTTGTACATCTCCCTATTTTAATGGCGGATTCAGGAATTTCAGAACCAGGGGGCACGGTCCCGGCGCGGTATAAATCTTGAGGTCTGGAGATTGTTTTGATGCCCCTTTACACATACCCTATGTTTTTGTAGTGAGAGTGGATAATAAAATACATATTGTAAACATTGCATGTTGACTAGTATCAAATTATTTGTGTATTATGCCGTCAGAATTTTCAAAAACAGACCCCCAAAAAATTTCAAACAGGGGGGCGTGCCGGCCCTGGATCCGCCTTTGCTATTAGTGTTAAATATTTTTATATATATATATTCTTACAAATCCTTCGACCAACTTCTCAGTTATGTTTGTCTGTCTTCTGCCGATCAGGACCACCCTCTTGAAAGCTTTTGTTTCATTCAGTTCAGTAACTAGTGCTTTTCCAGTTTCACCAGTGTAGCCGACAATAAATGCTGAATGCCCTTCTTTCTGAAATCTTTCCAAATTTGGTTCTCTCCCAGAGGCCATCCTACATGGAAAAAAGGGAAAATATTAAAATATAGATCATAATGAATTAAAGCAAAATGTAGTCATCATGATAATGGTGATTTGATTGAATTCAAATGGGTTAGGTACATTTTTACCGATAGTCACACTGACCACAATTACACTATACTCAATCGATCTCTACTTCCTGTTCTTTCTCTTTCTAAAGGTATATATATGGCATATTTCTTGGACAGTATCATAGAGATAAAGGTATGTATTTTTTATCAAGCTATAAAAGTTACATACTTTCTGCTAATTATACAATTCATCTTATTGGACTAAGAAGTTATCAAGTTATTTTCCAATTAATTTATCTATTCTCAGAGTCGGGTGGAAAACCACCTCCTATTCAAATATTCATGATCACGTGACGAAGCATAGACTGCGTCTAAACAAATGTAGTGACGAAAACGTGGTTCAAGACCGATCAGCATTCATGGATGGCAGCACCCATCAAAGAAAGAATCAAACCGTATCAAGATTTTTGCTATACTAGTCCTCAGGACTAGTAAATTATATAATTAACTAGTCCTGGTATTTGGTAAATAGTTTGGCTGCCAAAGGCAGCCGACCGAGTTGCAAAGCGACGAGGGGGAGAGTGCAAGAGGGGACTTGCCCCCTCTTGCTCAGGGGGTCTCCTCCGGAAAATTTTCAAAATCTGGATGCAAAATTGTGCATTTCCAGTATATTTTGAGAAAAATAAATGAAAATTTTGTGAACAAATTTAGTTTCTATTTTACTGATTCTCCCATAAAATCAACTGTTGGAACATGAACAAGATTTTACAATTTCAATTTTTAACACTGGGTATTACATTAAGTCCAAAAACATTTAAAAAGTTTTTATTTTTATCAGCATTATGTATAGGGTTTTAATTATTTAGTAGTCTACCGGACTATTTATAAATGACATTTCGGTAGTCCGGAACAAAATTTACTAGCCTCGGGCTACTGGACTAGCGTTAGTGTCGGACCCTGGTTATAGATATAATGTTCCACTTGACAATAAATATAAAAATCCTTTTCATTTCATGATAATAATATGTCAACATATGTATGCGTATACGCGACTCCAACTGGTCTGGGTTTTCTCGTGCTCAAGAAAATGGCAGATCTCATGAGTAATTCACACAAAAACATGGGATGTTTCAGTAAAATAACTATAGACACACAAGGTCATCAAGCTTCAAAATAGGTGAAAATTCTTAATTTTAACATACATTACACATTTCTGAACTCAATTTCATATAATTTTTTTTTAACTCAGATAATCCGTATAATTACCTTTAACACAAATTTTTCTCAAATCTTGTAGATGTGTACTCATATTTGCCAGTGTACTTACTATTACTTCTTGGACTATAATTTACATGCAAGATTTAAATTCAAATAGATTCAAAGGGTATCCACAGGGGCTTGCGGAAAAAAATCAAGGCACCCCCTAGGAAATTTTTTTCCTACGGGATATCTTTTCTTTTTGTCAGTTAAAAGCTCTCTGGAGCTTGTGTT
>CAJDSM010002000.1:6198-19406 GCA_903981925.1 Ostrea lurida
AGAGCCCTGTCACAATGTTCACGGCCAATTTCAAGGCACGCACATTCCATCTCTGCGCGACCGCAAACGATTTGTAGAATATTGGGAAATTGAACCGCGCTATCTAATTTTTGAAAGTGTTGAAAAATTAGACAAGGACAGCTGATATCGCTTTTATACACCACTTTATCTTGCAAAATACCCTGCGTAGGATTTAAACAGCCAGGATGTTGCGCAAAGAGGCCGAAGTCTTTAGTTAAAATTATGATCATTAGTAGCAGGGGGCTGATTGTGTCAATTTAATTTGAAAACTGATTATGAGTCCCATCACTTTGAGTCTAATTTTACATCTGTAAAATTGTGCAAAATAATTTTAACAATACATGTCAAATGTAGCCTGAGGCCGTATTGTGTGATAATTGAAAATGTATGTAAAGGCAAAGATAAGCGAACAGTGATTCAAATAATCTCGTGAAAATTCTCCAATTATAAGAATACAAAAAAAATTAGAGTTGAGGACAAAACACGGACCCCTTTGACCGAGCAACAGAGATGGATCAGTTGCTAGGACGGAGTAGATACCGATCCCTGCTGACCAGTCACACCCGCCGTGAGCCCATAATCTTGATCAAGTAAACCGAACAAGTCCGTATTCAACTCCCAGTGTTTGAAAAGAAAACGTACTTTAACAATGACTATGAACACACCAGACATTCATTTTACTCCAAAGTAGGTCATACAGGTAAAGTATTTATTTATAACCGACCATTTAGATATCTTAGAAAGCCTTGCCTATTCCGAACGTGACTGTTGAAACACGCACAGCAACAACTTGTCTGTAAGTGCTTGCCTCGATTACAAAAGCTGATCATACACAAGAACAAGCTCTTGCGTTAAGGAGTAAGGTTGAGAGACACACACACCGTATTACAGGTGACTTGATGCCCAGCTGTTGATACCATGAATATGAGAAAGATGCGGAACAATAAGCTGACGATGGTGAGAAAATAAATTTAAGATGTCCACTCACTGGTCGCTCAAAATGGGTCATATAATGGGTGTAAATACAAAAGTAAAACAACTTTAAGTTTGCCGACGAAAATTTCTGTTGATTGATTGATGATTTATTTGGTTTTTTTTTTATTGTTACCGTTGAGATATTTTCACTAATATTGAGACGTTGTTACATTTGCGATTGAAGGGCGGCAATTTAGAACCTATGCGCTTAGCACTTTTAACCCAGTGAGTGTTTCCTTTTGTTGTGCCCCCATCACCTGCTGACGACACGGAATCTCTGTCATTGCGACGTCAACTTTCTTTGCATTTTTCTTTACGAGGATTGTCTCACCTTTATAAGCCGATGTGGCTTATTGAAGCAGTTATTTTGCGCTCGAAAGTACCATTCGTGAAATTTCTTAATATAACATAAAAGAATGGCGTAGTAAACAATGTGTTAAAACGTAATCATTAGTCCCAAAAGATATATACAAAATCGAGTGTATGGCAACACGGATCTCGACAAATGCTAAGGTAGGCAGCAGTGCAGTGGAGGTAGTAAGCATCCTCTGCTGACCGATCAACCCGCGCGTGGAACCGTAGTCGAAACAAATTAAACGGGTTACTGTTTGTCAAATCTAGCTACGAAATGACAGTCTTAGCAAAAGGTATGAAAACAAATCAGTCAAACATAGTTACTTAGTGATAACTTTAGCATTTTTTTATTTTAGTGCAATTTGTCAGAAAGCCGTTGTAAGTGTATTGTTTGTTAAGTACCAAATCCAACGTGTTCCGTGACGCCCATTTTTCAAAGTTTTTAAATCTGAAATAACTTCGGGATATATCAGAATATATTGGAAGTTTTTAATTAAGATAAGCTGGATGTCATGGTTAAAACGATATTTACAGCATGTTTTATAATATAAAAATGGCGAGTAACAAAGTATCAAACGTAATCATATCCAAAAAAACACTAGAAAAATCGAACACGGACCTTCGACGAAAGCGAAGGGCAGGATCAGGTGCCATGGAGGGTAAGCATCCTCTGCTGACCGTCACACCCGCCGTGAGCCTGTAGTCAAACCAAATTGTAAACGGGGTTACCCGTCGTCCAAATCTATATGTAACATTGACGTTCTAACAAAGGGTTATGAAACAAAATTAGTCAACCATATTCGATTTAGGTGATTTATTTTGTAATCGCAAACACGTCATGCTATCTTCAAGCGCACGCGTCAGAATTTGGCGGAAAAATTGGATGACTCGTTCACGAGCAATCCTTTGTCCATCAACCTACATCACACTGGCAATCATCAACTTTTAGGGTTAGTAGTTGGCCTCGCTTACGGTTGTAAATAATAATAGTTATGACAAAATTCTCTACGTATTTTTTTTAACAGCCCTGGTATATATTGCCTAACGATATCTCACTTTATTTTGTGCTTGAGTCCTACCCAAGTATGTAATAAAACTCATCCTCCATAGTTTATCTGAAAATACATAAAAAAATGTTTCTTTGGGAGCAACTCTGGCTCTGGAAAACAACACACGCAAACTTACCTGATAAAATATCAAGTTATTGAAGGACTGATGGTCCACCACATTTATTGAATGGAAGCCACGTTCGTCGTTGTAACAGGTGCTAGTTGTCGCGACACCCTTTTCTCCATAGCCGCAAGGACGTACTCGTATCATCTTAGGGACATCTATTACATCATTACAAGCTGATAGTTCAGTCCTGCGAATTAACGTTGTGGTTAAGTTAACTTAACTTCATTTTTGTTACTGTGATTGAACAATTGAAAGTTATGAAGCATTGAACCTGATTTTCATGCAATTCGTGTACGACACGTTTCAGTAACTGACATATTGATCAAACTTTGATTCGTCATACCTCCCGCAAGAATGATTTAAGGATCTTAATTGCAGGATTGCTCAATGTTTCATAAAACCAGAAGACTGGCATGTTATTAAAATAACGTCCTTAGGGAATTTATCAAATAGCGTTTATTAATCATGTGAATAAGAATTATATCCCATGGTATAACCCATTAAATTGTACGATATTATATTTTTTTTTGCTGAAGCACAATGGACTGACACTTCTCCAATTAAGTGTACTCTTAACACCACTCTTTGAAGTTCTAGTTGGAAGTCCTCATTTACCGGTAGCACCCCTTAGGAAATAAAGAAATAGAAGAATCAAAACTTAAATGAAGAAAAGCATTAACACCGTAATACGCTTGACTTGAGACGAACTGCAGTACCATTATGACAATAGAGATCCCATGTCATTCATTCATAATCAACAAGTTGCAGGGAATTATATTTGCTGTATCTACATCAGTATGAAATAAAATCAGTTTTTAATTTCATTTAAAAAATTCAAAACTTGTACAAAACCTCTTTAAATATACCAAGCTGTTGGGTTATTACACCATGAGATGAAAATAGTCCCATTCCACACCACACTCTTGATCATTCTACGTTTTCGGCTCCATATTTGGCACTCTGATTTTTCGCTCTATTAATATTGTAATTGTATGTTATATAAATACATATTACGGTGCCAATTTTATAGCACAGATGCGCATGGTATCTGATTTCCTTCATTTGATACGAGTCAACTAGATACATAAATTGTTGAAATGCGCATTCGGTACATCAACATTTGTTACCGTATAGAGTTAAAATCTATCAAAGATTAATGAAGAATCATAGCATAAGATTGTACCGCAGGGGTGTTTGGTTGTTGGCGAAAACGATTAATACTTGCGCTTTTAACTTAATGATCTTTGGGGAATCAGATATTTTTAAAACCAAGCTAAGCATTCAGTTTACGTTTTTAGAAATGATATCGTAGATGGCATTAAGTAGGAGTTTTGTTATTTGATTTTTTTTTTAAATATTACTTGCATAAGTACATTTATTGATTTGGAAATTACAACTAATGTTTTCATCCACGATAGACAACTCTTTATAGAGGGCAACCCATTGATAAAATTCATTGTTGTGTTTGAAGGGACGGAATGGTAAACGTCCACCCTGCTTTGACAATCATGTTTTTGGCTTTCAACCAGTCCTATTTGAAAATTCTACAGGCACCTGTAAATCATAAAGCATCTTGATCATACATTATTTTTAAAACGACAATTCAATATCATCTACATGTTAAATTTATGATACATACATCTTATAGTGGATATATCTTTGATAATTAGGCATATTCTGCCACACTAATTAAGACAATGTTCTTTGACAAGTATTGCACACGATACTTTTTAGAGTTACACTTTGTGATTGAGTTCTCAACCGATGATCATATGTTGGACCACTCGTTGAAACTGTTCATTACAACGAATAAACTTTTCCCCAGCCACCCTGTCATTTTCTTTTCTTCTCCCTACATATTTTAAAGATGTATTGAAGTGATAATCGTACAATCTGTGAAGAAATGCCCATTGATTATTTGTTTTTGAAAGGTAAGGATTAAAAAAGAAAGATAAGCTCTAAGGTCTTTATATGAAATAGGCATACAACGCTTGTTGTTAGCAATTCCAAAGTTACCTTATAATTTTTGTCATCATTTAGCATGTTTTTAAACAGTTACATGCTCGCGCGTTAAGGAAGCCCTGCATTAATATAAGGTGCGATAATCAACGTCTGTACAATTGCACATGTGTTGGGTTGGTAAATAAAGTAATTAAAAAGGACACAACTGAATTCATCAGTGTAAGCACATGTTGTTCATCGAACCATGCGATGTTATAAAGACAATCTCGCCTAATCTCTGGTATTCAGAACATAGCACCCTATTGAATCATTCCACGCTGTTTTTTGGCCAGTGTCTATGGTGACTACTAAAATTTAGCATGAGTTTATGATACACTAAAAGTGCATAGATCCAAGGTAAGGAATTATTTAAATCAATTGTATTCAATGCAACTTTTGGAAAACAATCCTACTTACATCATTTATTGGTGTTCTGTAGGGAGACCCAAAAATGTCTTATTTTCTTGAGGATATAGTTAGAATTATATGTAAACTTAAACTGATTACACCCTTTTTACCACCGATTAAGTAGCATATCATATATTTAGTTACAAAACCCATCCTACGATTTTCAAGCAACCGAGGGTTTGATAAAAATGTATGTAAAATCATTTCTTCCAAAATGTCCATGTGCAACACGGCACAGCAAGCCCAACAGCTATAAGTCTATCATACTCTCTCTTTACATCCAGAATGTACCCATTATATGACCATATATTGTCAATCTCCCCACAAAATAACTATTAACAAAAACTGTATGTTATTGACGTCATTTTTCATTGTGACGTATTTGATTTGTAGTGCATTTAGGTACTTTTTTTATTCAGCTTTTCAATTACCTCGGGTTTCTAAAGTCGCTGAGATACGATATTTAGCATCTTAATTGTTTGGCCTCCATATATCTATATTCCAACGAATATGACTACACGGAAAACCCTGCTGTTATACACTGATCAAGATCCCATTAGGGCCCACAGTGGGTGTGACCGCGTCGTACAGGTGATGACTTACTCCTCCTATGCACCTAGCTAGCCCAAATTCTATTGCGTGACGTATTCACAAGGGCGTTTCAGATTATTGCCACTCCAGAATTTCTTGCATTTTGTATATCTCCCAATCTATGGACCTTAAAGAAGTACTATGAATAATAATATTGTTTTTATTTTTTAACATTGGTGTCTCTTACCTATACTCGAATGTGTCACAGATCTGCTTATCAGATTTTCATTGTACTGTAATACTAGTTAATCTCTGGCAAAGGATCACAGGATGAAGAACGAATTGCTCTGATATCAATTAAAAGACGGAATATAACTAGTACTAGCAGTATGAATTCGATAAATCCTCATGAATTTCACAAGTCTTTTGAAAATGGATTTTACCAATGACTATAAAAGGGTTTAATATTCAAAATGGCTCAGATTTATTTGCAATCATTTTTTCAACAGAATTAACGCTACCCAAAGCACACTCAAAATATTAGATTGGCGGTACATAGAAAAGTTCATAAAATTGCATCTGCTTTTGCAATTTACAGATGTAATCTTCTCATTCCCCAGATCCAACTCACTTATCTGGGCATATCTCAACGTCAAGTTTTAAAACCCGACGAAATCTCAACTCTCCATCGTCAACTTCCAGATTCACGTAGCATATTACATCATCACCTGCATATGGTTGTGTATGTATTGCGACACTTGTCTTGATACGGTAAGAGCCTTGTTTCTGTGTATGTGATCATTTTTTTAATCGAGGCAGGTTTACTTTACAAACAAGTTTTTGTTGCAAGGTTCAATAGTACACGTTTAAAGCAACTTTTCGTTAATTTATGGCGTTTGTCCGGTGGATGACAATATACCGTTTACCAGTATGATTCCCAATTGAAGTCACCCAAGCTTGTATGATTGTTTCAAAGCCATTGTTAAGCCTTGTATGTAAAACACTGGTTTGACTTACGGAATTTGCTCCGTTAACCTGATCAAGACTATTGTATAACGGCGGCGTGTGACCGACTCAACAGGGCAAAGCTTACTCTTCCATAAGCCACCTGATCCCAACTGGTTGTTCAGGGGGTCAGTGTATTTGCCCAACTCTTGCTGACAAACAGAAAGTCAAAACAACAAAAAAGTTAAAATGCATAATGTTCGAACCGAGATTTGTGTAAGCTACATCTGACGTATCGCAACAACATGAAGAAGTACCGGTTATCACACTCATTTGGGTGACTATTAAAATCTTACAGCCACGTACTGCAAACATTCTACTAATAAAAGAGAACCATATTTTTTCTTGCATAAAAGTAAAATACAAATCCTTAATGCAATATAAGCTATAACTTCAATTTTGAGCATCCGTATCGATCAAAGGCATAAAATCATAAATCGTCGAAGATCGGAGAAAAATTCAGCAAGATAATGAAAGGAATATTGTTCGAGAGAAAAAAAAACTGCAATGGACATTTTCATAAAAATCTATGGCCTTTGCTGCAATTGCCGCATACTTGATGCGTGAATAATGATTGCTGAACTGGTTTTTAAGGCCCTGGACATTTGATGTAAGTAACTAGAGATTTTGTTTTGAAATACTATATTGTGTGTAGTCAATGTAAGAAAGCAATACTTGCACCATTGTACCATACTCCAGTATGCTAGAGGTTCATGGCGATATATTTTTGACTTGGCGCCGCGTTACCTCTAACATCCATTGTAAAAATTCTCGCCGCTGAAAAAACCAATTTTGATATGGGTTGTGTAAAGAACACCCAAAGCTTTATCCTTAACAAATGTTTATCACCATTCAAATAAACAGTATTAATTAAAAAAACGCACCTTTAAAACATAGCTATTATTCCACACTAAGGATTAATCCATAAATTTAAAATTGAATTGGACAACATATGATCACCTGCTTATGGTGTGTATGTCTCTCAGTTGATTCGATACGCAAGGGCATGTCATGCGTATGAGGACTTTTTAAAGCGAGGACAACAACTAACCAAAACGTTGATGTTGCAGGGTTATAACGGATCTCGTTTAAAGTCATCATTTCGCAAATTCTACCCAGTCTGATCCTGCCGCGCAGGAAAGCATGTTTGTTAACTAGATTCTATAGTCCCTGGTGTCCAATGCATTATCTTTTAATCATCATTTTGAATAAAAAGGGTAATCTAGTCTCAGAGTTTTTAAAAATCACCAACGTAAACAATGAATTCATTCATCAAAACGAATCCCGAAGTAAAATAGTTCATCATATTTAGAGAAATATGGCGCGGCGTTCGTGCTAAAACGAAAGATCGTTTTGTTGATTATATGTTTCTTTGCGCTACTAGATCAATAACTTGTTTCTACTTTGTTCTGCTTTGTAAATACCTCCATTTAGTAACCACGGGGAATGTTAAAAATCATGGATTCATGGTGTCATAATTCGAGAAACCATACCAGGAAATACACATGCATCTCTTCCTTGTGGGCATAATTGGAAGTTGGCTGTTAAAACTTAACTGGTTTTTAAGGATAACTCAGGTACTTCGTATTCTAATGAAACCAAAGTTGGATATTTGGATATGTACAAACAAGGGAACATGCCTATCGATTTTGGAGTCAGAAGGTCAAAGTTCATTGTCACAGTGCCTGGAAATTGGACAATGTTGATTTAGGCGCTTATGTTTAGACATGTATTCTTCAGTGAAAAGTATTGCTTGTGTACAAATTATTGATACATTTTTAGACAGTGTGTACTATGATAAAATAAGTACATAAAATTTGTAAATAAGAATTGAATAAAAATGCATTTTATAACGAATCATATATTGTTATTGAATTGAAATTTGTGACAAAATGAGAAAACACAAAATTTTTCAAAACTTTGTTCCAATGCAGACTAACCCTTACGTCTTTTTCATTCAAAATGAGCTTGATACAGATCTACAGTAACAATTTCACAAAATGTTTAATTCAGGTATTCTTGCTAGATTGAATTTTTTTAACAAAATATGACTGAAAGTTTGTGTCATTTTCCCCCGAACAATGCTAAAAAATCTGGTATTATTTCTAGAATTATTGAAAAAAAATACGTAAAAGTTATGAAAATTATTAATTATGATTAATGTTCATGAAATAAAAGATAATGAAGATTATCCTGCCATGGATATTTGTTTTGTATAGTGTTTCTTGTGAAAAATGGTGATTTTCAAGAACAAACTAACTTTCTGCAAAGGGGTAACTTAAGGGTTACTTCGATGGACTTTAACTCTTTAAAGTCCATATGTTTTTCTTGAGTTTTAATTGCCTTTCTGGTCAAGATGATTGAGTTAAAATGAGTTATTCAAAAAGTTTATTTCTTTGCAAAAAAATCACATCACCAGAGAACATCCATTTATTAAACCTAGCATTGATTTAGAATATAATCCAGTAACAAATAACCATGTAATCTTAAAATGTTGCAAGATATCATGCTAACTATTGAATATTTCCTAGCTCACACAGTGTATCTATATCCTTATTCAAGTTTAATTTAGTCACCGTGCACATCATGAAGTACATATATTTATGTTAATGTTCTATACAGAGAGGGCGATCTAAAATTTTAAAACTTGTTTCTGATACTTTTGTAATAGTTTTACATGTAAAGGCAAAGGTAACGAACAGTGATCAATCTCGTAAGTCCTAAATATAATACAAAAAATAGAGTTGGGCAATCACGGACCCCTGGACACACCAGAGGTGGGATCAGGTGCCTAGGAGGAGTAAACATCCCCTGTTGACCGGTCACACCCGCCGTGAGCCCATAGTCTTGATCAGGTAAACGGAACAGTCCGTAGTCAAATCAGTGTGTGAAAAACGGCTTAACAATGGCTATGAAACACATCAGACAGCATTTGACTCAATGATACGTTCAAACCAAACCAACCACCGTCTCAGCAGATAAACTCAATATAAAAAGATAAGTTTTGAAATGGAATTCCTTCAATTGGAAGATTAATGAAATTAAACATGAATGCAGACTTACTGTGATAGCTCTCCGATGTAATTTTCAACCGTGAGAGAATTTACCACTCATGGATTTACGGGAAGTTTATGATAAAATTTGAACGAACAAAGTTCGAAAACAATATTTATTTCCTAACACGTTGGTTATGGAATACATACTTACGTAACCCTTGTATCAAGGAAGCAAGCCTCCCATCACAATTGCTACATAAATATCCTGGAAAACACAACGAAAAAAGATTTGTTTAGCGCACCATACAGGAAACAGGTAACAGAAGATTGTGTTTGCTTTAAAGAGATTGTACATGTAAAACGCATTTTGCTGTATTTTATTCTAACTCAAAATAATCTTATAATCAATAAAACATAATATATAAATGATATTTTTTCAACTACAAATGACTGCATATTTACAGTAAGTTACGCTAGGAACCAACTTATATAGTACAATGACTTATTAACCAGGAAACCAAACATCAAGGGGATATAATTTAAAAGTCATAATCGTTTTAGTTGTGGAAGTAAATGCTGATGCATACAAAAATCATTATTTTTAACACAAAATTAATTTTAGGAGTCATTTGGACTCATTTTAATTCTTCGAAAAAAATCAACAAAATGACCTTTATGCAAATACATTGACAATAGTTTTTTTTTCTAAAAACAGTAAAGTTGTTTGGTGAATGTATGTTGAACACAGTATCAAATCATTGAGCAAGGAAGGAAATCAGAGTTGTTTTTCTTGCCAATTCAGATGTACATGTTTTACATAAAATAATTTATTGCTGTAAATTAAGATTTTACTATATCTATTTAAATGATCAGACAATTTGGCGAAATGGCGAATAGCGAAGATGCAGGTTCACAAGAAATGGTAAATCGGCATATACATGTATAAAATAATCTCATTATCATTACCTCTGTCTTGATTTTGCCGGTTAATAATAGTAACAAATAAGAAAACTACTGAGTTGGGAAAAAACTTATTCCCCGTCATGATCAACAAAATATCAACTGCACTTCAATTCGACATGTCTCAATGATATGAGTTTCGTGAACATCAGCGTGACGATGTTTATACTGGTAATAGAAAATGGTTCTTTATTATCAAAAGAGAAAAAAATCACGTAACATATGTAAGTTACACATGAAGTATCAGTAGAGAGTTCTCCAAGTTGATAAGTTGTTAATTATTGTGCACGGCAATTCAAAATTTGTTATTTTCATTTCAATATACAGAGTTTGAAAAATATGCTTTTTTCACTTTGCAATTCATTATGCACTAATTGCCATGGAAACATAAATGTTTCATTTTCCATGAGAAAAGTTACACACAGAACGTTTAGTTTGTGTGATTGCCCAACTCTTGTTTTTGTATTATATTTAGGACTTAAGAGATTGATCACTGTTCGTTATCTTTGCCTTTACATACATCACTATAATGAAGAGTTATGGAAAATTCAAGATTATGAGTATGCCACCTTCTGCATGATTCTTACAGAGACTAGTACTTAGATGTGCGAATGCAAAATAATATTCTGACTTTCTTTTCATTTCGCTCGTCTGTATACATAGAAACAGAATTTTAGAATTTCGATTATAAATGACGAAGTTTAAACAATTGTATTAAACGGTAACATAATCCCCCAAAAACATATAATACAAATTCGAGGATAGATGCAAACTACGGATTTTCCGACAGAAGCGAGGTAGAATCAGATGCCATGAAGGAGAAAGCATCCTTTGCTGACCGGTCACACCTGGTGTCAGTCCTTAGTGGAAGTAAAGTAAACATGTCGTCAAATCTAGTAGGACAATAGACAGTCTAATAAGGGTATAAGATAATTCCGTCAATATGTGACCTAATGATTATTGATAATCGCAAACAAAGTCATTATGGCGAAAGTAGAATTTGCGAAATGATGACTTTAAACGAAATTTGTTATATCACTGTGACATCAACACCTTTGTTAGTAACTGGTCTCGCTTTAATTAAAAGTCCTCACATGCATACCATGTTCTTTCGAATCGAATCAATTGTGAGATATACACACACCATCAGCAGATGATAGAGGTATATTACTACATAGAAAAGTATAGTTGAAGATAGCAAAGTTAAAGCATTCACGCTTATCCTTTGATGGAGTTGTCAGTCAGCCAATATATTCAATATTAAGCAAAATATTCAAATATTTATAACATAAATCCGATTTAATTATAATGCAGCATCAATGCACGTGAGGAATAATTTAACTGATTTTAGAGGGCACATTAACTGATTCCGGGGTGATAGTATTTGAATATTTTATGAGTACGTGTGTGGGATAGGGCAATTCAACCGCGGGACACGATTTGTAATCTAGGACGAGGCTTTGCCGAGTCCTAGACAGAGAATATTGTCCCAGAGGTGGAATTTACCTAACCCACACGAGTAAATAATGAAGGATTATTTTTCTCACATCTTATCCACAAATCAATGTATTAATTCAGGAGCTTTGTTAAAAAATTAAATTACCAAAATCTTCATTTCACCTTCAATGCAAAAAATAATTCAACAGAAAAAAGCGTACTTGAAAATAATTCACACTTACAGTGTGAATTCGTTGTAAAATACAGAGTCAAGGTTGTCCTTTTCACAAAAAATCTTACGACTAAGATCAAAATTTCATGTCAGCCTTATGCTTAACTGAGTGCCACTATACCCTGAGTAAGAATGCAAGCTTGTCATCTATTTATATACTTAAGTTTTGCTCATTCAAAAATAGATGAATGAAGAATTATAAAAAAAATATTACTGTATTTTGAAATTTTTATCTTAATCGTACGATTTTTCGTGAAAAGGGCCACAGAAAGTTATATATCAAATTAAAAATAAAAGAAAACAATACAACATATGATAACATCGTGTAAAACGTATTCATAATCACCAGGAAATCAGATATACAAAGTCAAGTATAGGGCACCAGGGATCTCCGACAAAAGCTAAGTCCGGTGCCATGGAAGAATCCCTTGCTTACCGGTCACATCCGCCGTGAGCCCGTAGTCGAAATAAAGTTAACGTGATTACCCGTCGTCAAATCTAGTAGGAAAATGAGTCTAACAAAGGGTATAAGCAAATCAGTCAACATATGACTTAGTGATAGTTTGTAATCGCAAAGAAAGTCATCATTGCGACCATAGAATTTGCGACATAATGACTTTAAACGAGATTCATTATAACCCTGCATAATCAACTTTTTTGTTAGTAGTTGGCTTCGCTTTAAAAATTCCTCATACGCATAGTATGTTATTAGTGCGAATGCGAAGAAGGAAAATGCCACCGAGAGAACAAGATTTGCTGTCTAGGACGAGGCTTTGCTCCCAAATTGGAATTTCCTTATCCCATACGAGTAAATAATGTAGGAGTATTTGTCTCACACTTTATCCTCTGTTTAGTGCAAATATTCAGGAGATTTCAGAAAATTCAAAACTACGAATATCCTTATTTGAAATTTAATGCAAAAACTAATTAGACAGGCAGAAAAAACATACCCGAAAATGGTATACCCTGTTAGTGTAAACTAATAATCTCAAGGTTGTCCATTAGATAGCTATATAAAGTTGCAATTTAAAGGAAACGGTTTTAAACATTTTGTTTCATCGTGTAATGTCAATCATAGAGAATTCATGACGTCAAGATTAAAGACGTCGCAG
>CAJDSM010002001.1:0-16371 GCA_903981925.1 Ostrea lurida
TAAGAAGAGCAGTAGTAGCAAATTCAATCCCGTATACCAGAAAGATGTCATATAAATTTCAGCTTTTCTGGCCCATGGTTCTTGAAGAGAAGATTTTTAAGTGACATCACCCTAATTTTTGCATTTTCGGTGATTATCTCCCCTTTGAAGGGGTCCTGGTCCTTCTTTGAAAAAAACCTATCCCCTTCACCCAAAGGATGATTGTACCCGAAGGTTGGTTGGCATTCTGGTCCCAGTGGTTTTCTTTTCTTGAAGAGTTTAAGTAAGTCGAATGGGATTTATGGAAAATAACAGACGACAGACGACGGACAACCAGGCGATTTCCGAGAGCTGAAAACCTAACCTGAAAATCCAATTTCAGGCTTCACCGGGAGTCTAAGACAATCAAAGGCATTGGCGAGTGTAAATGATGTTTGTGTGTCAGGCTGAGGGAACAGTTTTACTATTAAAGATAGACAACTATAGCAATATATCTATCTTACAGAGTTATCTCTCTTTGGCTGTACACACTACAAGTAACCCTGTTATCAAATCTTCTACTCCACTCTCTCTTTCTCTCTTCTCTCTCTCTCTCTCTCTCCTCTCTTCTCTCTCTTCTCTACTCTCTCTCTCATCTCTCTCCTCTCCTCTCATGAACATTATCGATTTGTACAGTAGCTCCTATCCCAGATCAGAAATAAAAGGGGGTGGGGGTGATCATGATCCATGACCCAAGTGGAATCAGATGTCTGGGAGAGGTAAGCATCCCTTGTCAACTGGTTACGCCCGGTCACCTATGCCTATTACATTTTGATCATGCAGGTAAACAGAGTAATCCATAGTTAAAATCATTGTATGATACATTTTCTAACTATAATTCAATACCCATCCCCCGTGGGGTACACTATATAATGAATAAAACAGACTTCCTCATATTAAACCAGAAGTTGTGTAATCAATTGGTCATCTTGTAATTTTTTTCCCCAAGTCATTCAGGAGTAGATGCAGACAATGTATACAGAGGCATATGTTGGTGAAAAATGCCAAAGTCCCAATGTTCATATCTTCTACATAAATTGTCCGAAATAATTCCTGACAATATGCACATGGACCTCCATTCATGTAATCTAAAACCTCACTACAGTTTCATTACAATCTTTGAGTCATTTAGGAGGAGTTGTGGACAACATATTTCAGAGAGATAGACAGAGACGGTGAAATCTATGAAACCCCTCCCCCAACTTCGTTTGCATATAATAATTGTTTACAGACTATTAATGTTGCATTCAATGTACGGTAAAAATGCTAATTTGAACTTACCCAAAAATAAATTGTGTAAGCAATAAAGGATGACAGAAACTGAATATAGTTTTTACCCCCTCCTCAACTGCTCGAATTCAGATTTTTGTCCAACATTAATCTTTTCATCTCGTCTCTAATGTTTCTATTGTCCAAGCAATTACACATTAAAACTGAAACCCCCAACTCCCAAAAAAATATTCTTAATAAATTTTCATGAAATTAATATATGGAGTTATTTTCATTGTGGAAAACTCCTGTCAACTTTTTTTTTTTCTCCAGAGCTTAATTCTGCTGATTTACATACTACTGGACTGGTGGTAATATTTAGTAACATTACTGCATTAAACTGTGGCCTCATAGTAATCTTATCCTAATTAATAGAATACACGTAATCCACACAGTAATTAAGTCTTAAATTTACTGCTTGACACAATATCCTTTAAAGAGCTAATCAGATATGTTAATTACCGCCAAGATTGACAGTGATTTTTTCATACTTTACATTGTTGACGCCAAGTCGAGTGTGAAACAGCCTTTCTATATGATACACCACTGATCAAAAAACGAAAATCAAGCTAGCAATAATGAAACATTAGTTTATCTTTGTCAGTCATCAAGTTCAATTTGTGGGTATACATGTATATATTTAGTTCAAAGAATGTTACAAAGTATATGGGAGTTTTTAGGACAATAGATGCACTCCCATTGCTTGTACACAGTTTGCAATAAATAACTTTCCATGGGTTGGAGCTCCTCGGAGGAAATTGGCCAAATATGTGTTTACTACCCTATAATTTGGGAAATCTGATAGAAAAACGGTCTTTATGAAAGATTTAGATATACCTCAGTAATGTTAAAAATACACAGTATATCATGTCGTACTTGACAATGAAATTGGGGGACACCTCACCATATCTTCCAAATGCCTACACTTGATTAAATACCCTGCATCTAATTGTATATATCAAGGTGGGAAGTTCAAAGTTGATTTAATTGATACAAAAAGGCTTACAACTTTAAAGCTTGTAATTACAATCATTTCGCACTGTTGGGGCTACGGCAGAAATTACTAGGCCTCAAATCAGACACATGTGTCTCCATTTATAGGGTGACAGTTCTCAACCAAAAGTCTACAAGAAGACTGCTATTTTGCAAAACAAAAAACCTGCTTTTTCTCTATACAGTTGAACCTCATTATCTTGAACTCAATCCTCCGGGACCAAGAAAAAAGGTCGAGATATCTGTGGATTCAAGATCTCAAGGGTAAAAATAATCAGAAAATAGGTGACTGAGACCTCCAATCAGTTCGACATAGCCAATGGTATTTGAGATATCAAAGATCAACTGTATTTAATGCATGTTTCTCTCTCTTTCTCTCTCTCTAAAAAAGAATTTTCACCCATCATTTTACTGTACAATCACGTCATTCATATATAAAAGATTCACCAGCATATAAAGTCACACCCGCCAGCACCTTCTATACTTAAAATCCTAAATTGTATCATATTATAGCTGTACATGCCTTACTTTTGTCCCAATTTTTTCATAAAGATGACCCACTTTTAAAATGTCTGACCACTTTTTTTGAAAAATACCATAAGCATAATTGTGCAGCAGTTCTAGATTTAACAGTGCAGTTTTTACTGTCTGCATAGTAAGAACACCTGTGCTAAACGGCCATGATCTTTGACATATATCATCCATTTTTCTTTTCCTCTCTTGTCTAAATTCATTAAATTTGATCTCTTTTCCAATCCTTAGAGTACATTCTCTGCTTGATGAGATTATATGATGATTTCATTGACACTCAAGAGATCTATGGAGAACACGATAGAAAATCTTACAATGAAAAGTAAAAGATACAGTAATCATTTAATTTTGACAGGCTAGTGTGGAACTGCAAAAATCATGTTATCTTATAATAAGGTGAAAATGAGGCTTTATCCGATCTACAGAAGAGATTCCCACGGAAATTCTTGGCCATTCATAGTTACACATCTGGCACTGGGTGTTATCATTTCCTTTCTCAAACAAGTTATATTTGATTGTGAAATCTGCTGCTGTTGAATATACACTGCATATTTGTAGGCTTCTGTCTGTAGATTTGAAAACTGTTCACAATTCTGTCAGTGATAATAATTTCAGTGCAAATCAATAAAACAGAAGCATCTGAAAATGCTGGAGATAAAAATCTTTCGAAACCACATAAAAAATCTACACCTATCAAAAAACTATTTTTTTACCATTATCCAATCAGAAGACACGAAAAACAGCAGATCTAAGGTGTGAGACCATAAAACAGAAGAGCTGAACTAGGGTGTGAAACGAGATCGTACTCCGTCTAATGAAGCTGAAGATCAGTTAATGGAGCACTGATGTAATTCGGCTAAAATAGTTACAAAATACAAAAGATTCTTGCTTCAGGCAAATGACTTCTGCATGAGAGTGGTGTACCCTATATCTTCTGACACTCGATCTAGACATCTCAATGATGAACATGCAACTGTTCAAGTTTTTATAAGAAACCATCGATACTCTTTTTTGCCCAAAAACCACACCCAACATTTGTTCTGGCATGTTTAGGTACATATCCTTTTACAATGTTTTTTTGTCATNCCACACCACACCCAACATTTGTTCTGGCATGTTAAGATACATATCCTTTTACAATGTTTTTTTGTCATTCTTTATGAAAAATCCTCATATTTATTCCTCTTTTGACAACAAAACCTGACCTTTTTGAAACACCATATGAACATTTAAAAAGGTACAAGATATATTCTATCAGGTTCTCTCCTTTGATATTATGATAATCACAAAAAAAATATTCATCATGTGCAAATATCGACAAGAGGTCTATTGTCTGATAATATCAGTCTTGAACTACTTTTTGTGGCTGAACTGTGAAAGCTTCAAGGAATCTTAAGTTTCATATCATAAAAATCTGTTGAAGAAATAAAGATCAAATAAAATACAAGCATGATACTAATACAATTGATGCAAATTTTTAAAAGTTGGAAATTTTCATTCACCTGAGTCAAACCTTATAAGTGTTTTTAAGTCAGATTTTTTTCTTACAGAAAATACACGGGCTGAACTAGTTATGTCAGTAACTCCTTTATAAAAACATGAAGAAATTATAAAACATTCCAACTTTGTTAAGATACATAGATCATTTTCATGGAGAGTTATACAAAGTTTGATGGTGATAAAAGTTTGGATTTTTGTGTTTTAGTTATGTAATAAGTGATGGTTCAAAATAAACACTGAGTTAATTTATGGCACATTTTGATAAACCGTAACTTCAGATATTGTTACCAGCAAAACTCTGTTCATTTTCACATCTCTTGATGTATAAACCATACAAATTATTCACACTGGCTAGATATCAGACAAAATACTGTTTTCGTCATCTGTAACAATATCAAATGTACAACTGTCTGGGTCGCACACTAAGTGACCACCCTCCTGATAAATACAGGTAAGATTTATGTTAATTAGCTAGATCTAGCTGGGAGGCAACAGACCATCAACTTGTCCTGGGACCTCTCGTGCTTGACTGATTCTGATGTACATCACAAGAGGACAAGTTTGTCAAATGGAGTGAGGTTTATCGCACTGCACAGGGAGTAAGGACCACGCGATTTTTGTGATGTGTATAATATGGTGATGATGATTCATACCAGCCCAGCTAGAGTTTCCGAGGGCATGCTCAGTCAAGTTTTTAGACAAACCTGGACAAAAAATTCCTCCCCTTTGCGACCCATACATTAAAAAAAGATATATGTCATCAACAGCCAGATGATCTTGGGAATCGTTGACATGTATGTATGCTATCAACTTTAGCAGTGAAAATTCAGTATGCGATGTGCTCATACAAGGGCTTTAAGCCCACGAGTATTAAGCCTTACAAAGATAAAACAAAACAAGAAGCCATTTCTTGGGAATTCATGGCATGCAAGGGACATTTCTTCTGATTAATTCTACATCATCTAGCAAAGTGTGCATTTAGAATTTTTGTAGTCTGCCATTGTCCTCAGACCCATATCCAGTCCCATTTTAAATACTCCTCCCATCCCCCCCCCCCCCACACGACACACACACAGCAAGGGAAAAAACAATCAATTCATCTAAAGGGTTTTACATTCTCTTGCCGTACAACCAAAAATCAAAAATACATCAAAAGATTGATACAAGGTTTACATTTGTACTGTTAATGGTAGAATATAAAAGGTCCTGTCCCACAGGATTCCACGTCTAATGACAATGCTTCTGGAATCCGAATGTCAGGCATATATAGTCACTATACAACACTGAGGCTCGTCATTCCTAGTGAACCAGTGAGTGTGTATTGTGTGAGTTAAATGTTTCATCTCTTTACTGGGTATAGTTCATACATTTGTATGCTTGATCGTCCAACAATATCAATCTGATTACTTTTATAAATTATCTGCTAGCCTGGGATAATGTCAAAAACATTATAATCCGAGACGGAAATGGCCATAACTGACATGCATTTTCAATATGACTCACAACCATATATAGGGTTGGTTTTGGCATGCTACTTTGGAAAACACAAAAAATAGTGCTGCATGCAATTTCTGATTTTTTTTTATATTAGGCTTCTTGGAGATTGTAGGAAGTGATCTTTTTCTTTGTATAGACTGAAGTATATTGAGTGTACACACATATTTCTCGCGTGTAAAAAATAACATGACGTTGTAAATTCAGTAATTTGGTTACAGCGCAAGTTTCCATAAATTCATTAGAAGAACACTTTGCAGGAAATTCTTTGCATTTTTCCGCTTTGTAGGAGTGACGTTGCTCGGTGCTGCCAAAAGTAAATGTGTGACTTCCAACTAACACAACCATTTTATCGGAGAGAGCAATTCTCACTTGCCTAAAGATTAATGAAAATAAAGAAAAACACACCATTTGAGGGAAACCTTGTTCAGAGCAAATTCTAAATGAATGTTTTAAAATCAAAATACCTGAATGAAAAAATGTGGACACTGTATGTTATCAACACTCCTTTCAATATACATAATCTTTGTACTTATAAACATCAATCTCGGCAGATTTGAGAAGCCTTCAATGAATGTCCTCATACTGTTCAATCAATAGAGTTTTATTCATTTATCAGTCTTCCTATCAAACATGGACTAGTTTTTACTCGTTTACATGCTTCACAGGAGTATAAATAGATTAGTGTTTTCTCACCTTCGATAATGAAGATGAAGAATGTGGGGAATTTGTTCAACCTATTGCTACATCTGCATATCATTCACTTTCCATTTGTCTCAAAAGCTTTCTCAGTGTTCGGTTGTATTTTATTTTGCAATTGTTTGAAATTCATAAAAAATAACACTTTTAAGTTTTACTTATGGTTGCAGACCCTATTGAATACTGCGTGGTATCCACTTGTGAGAATCTACCTATAATTTTAACCTGAAGGTGTTGGGTCTCCAGTTCTTAAATGAAAAAGTAAAATATGAAAATTGCATAAGGTCTATTTATAAATGGTCAGTAAGATGGGCTAAATGAAATGTCAACTGGACTAAAATTACACACCTGTGTGAAACACTCGAGAGACAAAGAAAGTGATGATCTCAGCCCCCCAAAATAAACTTTGATCCATTGATTAGACCTTTCAACATACTTCAAATATTTCCTTCTAGTCCCGAATGTGAAGTAAATTGAATTTAAATCCCCCGATTTATGTTTGGAAGCTGTTTGCTTACAGACTATAATATCAGCCCCTGTCTGGCTGGGCCAGTGAATGAGGTCAAGCAAGGTCAGGTCTATACAAGCAGTTCATTGGGGTACATCAGTTGGTGGTGATTTTCACTGAGAGCTCTGTTTGACACTTTACGTTTATATCTATTTTTGTTATTAATGTGATAAGCAGATGACAGCAAGATACCTTTCTTCAGAGAATGGATTGCTCCTTTCTTCAGCACTTTGTTATATTTCTTCTCTTCATTACCATAAACTCATTTAAAACCCATAAACTCATTTAAAACTTTCTTATTGGCCTCACTTAAGTTTTGATCAGATTTCAAAGGGAGATAACCTTTTTACATTTCCTTCTTACCTCCCTTTTGTGAGACCATTCCAGCACTGGGTGCTGTTAATATCCTGGTCATAAAAAATCTGTTGATCGCAGATATCATCAGCGATGGTGTCAAACATCTTCAGTGAGGTCAGCAGCTCCTTCATGACCTCCAGAATTTTTTCGTACATCTCCCCGCCAATTTCTCGCTTGGTTTTGAAGGACTCTGAACTGGATGAATCTGGTAAGTTTTCAGGGACCATCTTCTTTGGACTTACAGCTGTCTTGAAACCACAGATTCTTTTTGCCTAAGAAAAGAAATCAAGAGTATTTTAAATCACTTACAAAGAATGCAAGGACTTGAGGGTGAAAATATCAAAGACCAGGACCCAAATAACACTATATAAATGTATGAGGTAATGGGAAGTTAACTGTCAGTTAAAGTTAACTAACCTTCGTGCAACTGGGTCCTGATTTGTTAATTTTGATAAAATGACAAGAATACGTAGATGTACAAGTCATTTTTGTCATCTCTGCTTTGAAATTTAATAAGGACTCCCACTCAATAATAATTAATTGATATCCTAACTGTACAAATCAGCTGTAATTGATAATCCTATACTGTACAAAATCAGCTGTAATTGATATCCTAACTGTACAAATCAGCTGTAATTGATATCCTAACTGTAAAAATCAGCTGTAATTGATTCATATCCTAACTGTACAAATCAGCTGTAATTTGATGCGATCTTCACCTTAAAATTGTAACTGAATTAACAAATACTACAAGCACATATGGCATTAAATTGGGGGAGGGGGGAATATTTGCTCTCCTTGTAAAGGGAGGATAATCAAAATAAACACTACAAGGGGAAGTAAATCATCCTAGACTTCACCTAACGTTCACAAATACCGATAATAGCTAATAAAACCAAAACAGGATTAAGCCCGAGTGTTGTATCCCACGCCAATAATTGTTTACAATCGGGCTGATAAGCAAAAGAAACAGGAAAGTATAACAGTATGGGCTATACTTGTTGAAAGCTCTCTTGAAATAATGATATATGACTTTAATTTAAAGGGTATTATGACTTACGATTTTCACATAAAATGCTACAAATATTATTTCTCTTTTCGGTGCTCTATTAAATTCACCTGATAACGTGGTGTCAGACGCAGACTTTGTATCAAATGCTGAAAGTATGTACACCTGAAATAGTTTGGCTATAAACCCGCCTGTTCTAATTTATCTTATAATAGGACTGTGTCGTCTTTGCTTCAAATAATCAATACATAAACACCTTAAAACTTACAGATTATACATATTTAATGCAAGGGACTGTTTACACTTCAAAGATGAAAGAATTACAGAAAAAATTCAATACACTTTAATACTTGAGTAAACTTGAACACTGAAAAATCTACGTCTTTCCCTCCTTGATATGTGCAAAAAGACATACCTTGTCAGCTTTGTACACAATGGGCAGTGACAAAATTGTCTCTGTGGATGAATTCTTTTCAAAATATAGCGTACTTGAAGTATTTCTTTCATAAATGAAGTGGTTTTTCCTTGAGTAATTCAACTGTACCAGGATTTATATTTGATTACACAAAATGGCCTACCCTGGTTTCTATAGCTGTAGACATTTGAAGGGGGCACACCCCAACACCCCCTGAATAGGAGGGAATTCAATATTTTGTTACATATGAAATCCCTGTGACATGGACATCATCTTTGCGGATAACTAATATAACTATATGAATATCATTAAATATCATCAACATTCACAGCATCAGAACATGTGAAGCGGGAAGGGAGAATAGATGATGGACTAGACTTGGATTTGAACCTGGGTTCCCGAAAAAACGTTGCTCTCAAGTGCGTTGAACTAAGCCATTTGACATCATTCCTCCTGTCTTCATGACCTGCTGAAGTTATACAGGAAGGGAGAAAAATGCAATGGACCAGGCCGGGGATTCGAACCCGGGCCCCCTGAATCTCTAGTCAGGTGCTCTACCAACTGAGCTATCTGGCCACCAGAGATCAAATCTGGCTGACCGCTACACAGTTATCAACCCAAAGTCTGTCTCAACTCACTCAATGTTCCGCACTATTCTTGGGGAACATTTGACAAGTCTACAATAAGCACCAATTGTACCGGGAGGGAGAAATTGTGATTGGATTGTGCAAGACATGTATTCAGATTCAGTGATTTAACTATATTCATCTAGTTATATGTTCAACTGCATATGGCTTGATGATTTGGAAATCATTGAAGTTTTAAACCCAGTATAGAAAAACATTCCAATCAATTGAATTTAAGAGTATCAGCTTTTCCAGTTTGAAACAAATCTACATCACATTGCAGACTATAAGAAATTATGTTTTTGGACTGTTGTTCATTGTGCCAGAGAATGACAGAGCCTTGAAAAGTATGATCTTGAAGTTGACAGCGGGCACAAACGTCTGCTTCCCTGATGCCAAAATTTGACATTGACCTGCCTAGTATCTTCCTCACTGGTGCCCAGTTTTCATTCATCACCTGGGCCAAAAAAATCTTATAAACAAGTCAAAAAGTGTTTCCATTATTCAGTTATAACGTAAGAGATGTTTCCGTGGCTTTTTTTATTTTTAATTTCTCGTATTCTATTCTTTACAAACAAGACGATGAATTCGCCTATTGTTTTAAAACAGATAACAAACATAACTCTTGCAATCGGAAAAGATCTTAATCGTCAGTGTTTATAGAACACTCAAAACCAAATCTTGTGATCATTTAAGACTGAAGTTTTTTCCCGAGCAACCAGGAATTCATCTACAGTGTTTAGAAACAGTTTAAAATAACTGCATGTTAAATTTGTCTTAATAGTTTGTAAAGCACTGAAGGAGTTACAGTTCTTTTCAAAAATAGTGCTTCAGAAGAAAGAATTAAACTTTTCCAAGGACCCTTAAAATTTAGAATTTAAGATAAAAATATTTTGAAAATAAAAGTAAATTGTACAAGAGATGTGCAATTACCAGTAAATCAATTTATTACAATATGACCCATGGTGATACGTACAGTTAATATATTGCGATATGAAATTCTGAAATACTAGTATTTTACAATACCTATACATTGTATATCAATGTGTAGAGAAACTTTCAAAGAATCATTAAAAACTAGGTGTTAAATAAAATGGATTAATATTTGTCAAGCCTTTAAGTTTGTCACTGCAATCTATCACAATATTCGAAGTCAAATATTGCAATATATATATAAACTAGTACATCAACTCTTTGTGGTAATTTAATGTTCAAAAACTCAATCTCTGACATTTCTCGATATTTAATTAATACACATTACTATTATGCCAATTAAGTTACGATAAAAGTCTCCTCGCTTGATTCGCTTCGATCTTCAATAAAACGTAAAGATGCAACATCTAAAATAGTCAGCAAGTACATGATACATCGATATCTGGAATTTCAAAAGTGCAAAATAAAACAAAAATAGCAACGGAACCTGCTGACACAATTAAGCATCAAGAGGTACAAAAATATTTTGAGTTTCATTTCTTTCATAATCATATAAATAAGCAGGGCCTTGGTGGTTTTATGTTTCTATTTCATAAGCCAACCCCCCAAAAAAGTGTGTCTGGAACACAAAATGTTTCACCAGATTCGATTATATTGAGAATTCAATATTTCCACAATGAGCAGTCCAACTTAATTAAACAGCTATCAATAAGGATGGGATAAAAGGTAGCAAATTTTTATGATCTTTTTCAACAAAGACTATTAAAGGACGTGCCACGATGGACGAATTATGAATGGCCAATTATCTCCACAGTGGAAGAAGTTGTTGAAAACGATCACGATCTTGCATGCTAAGAACACTTTAAACATCAGACAGTTCTTCAAGATAAATTGAAAATGCTACATCAATTTCATGAAGGACCAAATACAGCACCATAATTGAGTCCCAGAGTTGTCAAAAATAAGTGGTGATTGGGGGGAAAAAGATGAAGCGAAAAGTCTTCCCTATCTCGATTCTGTGTTTGTGTTCGGATCACTTTGGACCCCATCCAGACCAATTAAGTGAGCTGTTACTCGGCTGTTGATGAACATACATCATGAACACATACCAGCACCAAAATACACAACATTCGTGGAAATTGATGTAATAATTCAGTTACACTTAAATAATGTATAGGCATTTCATTTGCTGGTGGGGTTTTTTTTTAAACTTCCTATTTTTCTAATCAGATACACTTAATTGCAAGTTTTCCACTAAAAATTGCTACGCAAAATGCCGTGGTTTCTCTTACTAAGAAATTTAGACAGAAGAATGTAAATTCTTGCAGATTGAAAATTCAATTTTTCTGCCTTGGAGCCACAGGTGGCTAATCGAAAGACATCAGGGATTTTTCCAATCAAATTCTGGAGAATCTGATACAAGGAAAATCCGCCCCTTTAGCTGCTGCAGTGAAGGTAGTGTCTGTTTTCTCTGCATCTGCAGCAATGGCCACCAGCCAAACGCCATATCCCAGAATAAACACTTTTTGTTTACTCATCAGAAGAGAGGGTAAATATTATAAACAGTATCTTGATCAAATTTATAACACACATCCTATCATGATATCTCAAGTCTGTCATTGTTATACTATGAGGCAATATTGTTGCCAAAGCTCATTGGATTTGGTTTTTGCAATGTACACTGAGAACCAACAAATTGTTTCTCCGAATACTATAATTTTTATTCATGAATTATGGTACGAGTGTAAGTGAATTACACACTTTTTTTCACATAAACAGGATAAATATCAATCAATGAAAGATCTACCATTTTCTATTAGCCGCTGCCACACGCTCCAAACATTATCAGAGGGAGCAGTCTGCTCGTTTCATCTCTCTAATCCATCTGAAGCATTGACCTTCTGTTGCAGAAAATTAGCGGTCTGCAAATTAGTTTTTATATCATCAAGACGAAATATGTGCCAAAACATCTGAGAGATGTCTTCAGCAGTACAGGGATAGTATGGTGTTCCATCATTAGACACCAATATAGTATTTTATTGTAACTACGTAAACTGATCACCTGTATCAAGACGCCTGGAACCAAACTACTCAGTCTGTTCTCAAGTTCAACATGTTTTTGAATTGTTAACTCAAATTTCTCTCTTCCTTATAATGCAGAGAATAGATCCAGAACTATTTTTTGTCTTTCAGATATTGTACTGCATGATCGCCACTTCCTTATTTTGCAGTTCTAAAACAATTAATGCATGTATGAATACAAATACAGTCGAACCTCATTATGTTGAACTCGATGGGACCAAGAAAAAAGTTCGAAATATCCATGGATTCGAGATATCGAGGGTAAAAATACTCTGAAAATTATAGGTGGCTGGCACTTCCAAATCAGTTTGACATAGCCTAAGCCATGGTATTCGAGATATCAGACATGAGTGTTCGAGATACTGAAGTTCAACTGTAGAAATGCTGTTGAGCTTTGGTGTTTCAAACATCAATATCTCGAATACTATGGGTATGGCGAAGTTTTAACACTATATTTGTGCAATATCACCTCAATATCTTGATCTCGCAGATATCTCAGTTTGAGTTCAAGATAACAAAATCTGACTGTTAATTGTACATCTATATGAACAGCTGGGAAGTTTGACAGATCATTGGAAGTAGGATACAAACTTCATTTCTGAAAACACATGAAATTATGAACTGCAGCCGATTAATGCTTCAATCTCATGCACTTCATGCCGGCATGAAACATCGTTCTTCATTAAACCTCATGCAAGTACAGTTGAACTTGTTGAACTTTGGTATTTCGAACACTAGTAGCTGATATCTTGAATATCATGGCTATGTCGTTGAAGACCAGCCACTAGTCTTAGAGTATTTTACTCGATATCGAATCCATGATATCTCGAACTTTTTTTGTGTCCCAGTTCAACTAAAATGGGTTCGATCTGAACAATAAGAGACTTGCCTGTGTAAAGAGTGTCATTATCTCACCAGCTCCTTAACATGGAACCTTCCCACAATTCAAAACAATGCCAGTAACAATACAATGTAAAACTGGTGCAATTTGATTTCATAAACTGTTTCCAACAGCCCCAACTTATTAAATTGTATAAAATAAGTAGAAATTCCTTTCATTTCTTAGAATTTAATTAATTTAATTACAATTACATTTAATGAAATTTTAGGAATAATTTTATAAGAAAATTTGAATTTTCGAATATCATTATTGTAGCATGATTGAAGCATATTGCCATAAAGCAACAAAATGGAAACCATTGAAATTTTACTATAGTACTGTAATGTTATTTCTCTGACATCATCACGTATGGTGCAACCTAACATTAACCCACCAGTTTATAAGTCTTGAACCAATGAAAAAGAGTTTTCACTAGTGAAATTATATCATAAAGATAATATCAACAGGTGGATAGTTTATTAATGAGGGGGCAAACTGAATACAGGTGTAAGAGAATGCAAACGGCCAATCAGAGTGAACTCTGGGTAGATTTACGGGTAGATATATACTACAGTGAATGGTCAGAGAGAAAGAGTTATCATAGGATCAGATACATATCTTTATTAGGGATGGAATGTGTTAATGGACATGTACTGGGAGTATAATAGTGGATTATACAATAGCTGTGGACCAACAGTAAGAGAGACAGATAAATAGAAGTGTTAGTCCAAAGNCTGTGGACCAACAGTATGGGAGACAGATAAATAGAAGTGTTAGTCCAAAGCCTCAACAGCATGAAAGTTACAACTAGTTATAAACCAGACATGAAAAGGCAAACAGATGGACAGATAAGCATTTATACCTTCAACCATAATATGGTCAGTCAGTGTCGTAAGACAGGTATGAAAACAGTGGACCTGTTGTAATGTTTAGAAAAAATGGACTTAGGAGAAATATTTCTGCAAATCACGCCACAGAATTTCCTTTTTTATCTGGTCTGTTAACTAAACTATGAATCTAGAGAACAAGAGATGCCTCATTATTAATTCGCATCATTTCTCTCTTTTTCTTCTCTCTCTAAAATTATAGAGGAGATGACAGTGCAGCTTTGATATCTTCTAAATGTAAATACCAGTATCTCTCGGCTGCTAATAATGCATCACAACCTGCACACATGCACACACCTCTGGCAAACTGTGACTATCCAAGTAAACATCCTGCTCAACAGGTGCATCACAAACGACCTACTTATTCCCTGTCAGGTTACTATAAACTGACACAGTCCAGAGACTGATCGTTTAACCTTAAATTACAGAGTATAACCATCAGCGTAATTCATGTCTGCTCTCCATTCCCCAGGTCAATTAACTTAACAATTGTGAAACCTGTAAGTACTATTTTACTTACAATCAAAACCTCGACACACTGAGACACACAAAAACAGTTACCACCTCCTGAATTTACTGAAGATTCTGAAATTTAGTCCACTTTAGCAAATCTCAACAAAAGGTTTGTCACAAATTCAAATTATTTCACCTTGTTCCATTGATCAATATTGACAAAACATTTCTTGCAAAACTTCAATGGATATTTTACTTACATTTACCTGCAATGCAAATTTGTATTTATCTAAAGCATGTAATTGAACTTTGGTATAAATCTTACTGAAAGCATGCAATTGAACTGAGGTATAAATCTTCATGTTCTGGACCCAAAAGAGCACCGTTAATACAGTTTGCCGCCACCTCTGGTGTCAAAGATAATCGGATCATGTTATCGATGACAACATGATAATGTTATTTTCTCATCAGGAGGGGGGAAATAGATGAAGAATTTGTCACTGCATGGCCTGTAACTCAACTTCACAAACGGGGGGGGGGGGGCTCCAGGGCTGGTGAAGTTGTCTCAGCGTTACTCTTGTATATGGACTCTGTATATATAACTGTAATGTGCACCCATTAAAATGAATTCTTTTGAAATTATTTTGATATGAAGTTTTGATATTGTAAAATCTAGCACAGTGAAAATTGTCCTAATATGACTTCACCTGCATTTACCAGGTTGTCATTACAATATATTGTCTTCAGAAGCTGTCTGTATTAGCAGAGTAACCTATGCTAGCTGGCATCTGTCCCCTCCCATTTCACGGGGAAACGCCATGTGGCATGGCATCTGTCCTTAGCATTCCATTCAGACAGGTGAAAATCGCCCCCACTTCATGATCACAACATGAATCAACAGTGAATATCATTCCAAAGTCAACCAGCTCAATTTCCAACCACTGCCTGCCCCTGTCTTTATTTGCCTTTTGCCAATAATTACCCCCATTCAGGAATTTATCAACAGGGATTCATTTTAAGAATTTTTTTCTGCTTAAGAGTCCACGAGCCAGTGGTATCAAATTCCTATTTAATTTCTTTAAATTGAGAAACTATTAACATTTTGATAAAGGTCCATTTCATTTTTATGTTCATATGAGTTACAAAACACCATGGCAAATGCCTGGTGTCACTAAGGATTATGTTTTATTTATTAAATTTATACAGAGCTTTTTATAAAAAAGATTGGGTACTTCATTTCATCATTTACATTCTTGATTAAAATTTGAAAGCTATCAGCTTTTGCGATATTTCGATCTTCCAAGAAAACCACGGTATTAGAACTTTTCTTCCAATTAGTATTAAATTTTGAAGATTGCCTGTACTTTTTAAAATTATAAAGGTTTTACCTAATTTAAACATTTCTTTTTTTTAAATTTATATTTTCCTGAATCTATTCTTTGTTTTAAGATCTTTTAAAGATGAAGATGCAAATGTATGATTTTTAAATACATGTTAATGAAAACTTTAAAATAACAAAAACTTTGTAATTACTCAAACTTCTACAAAAATGATTCGATCATTAACAAGCATGAAATTCAGAGTGTTACAAGGAGTATGTACATGTATATTACTTACGTAAAAGGTATATGTACAGGTACAGGTCATTGCGAGTCACATGACGAGACTCCAATGAGCACTTTTGCCAGCAAAAGAAAATCTATAACCAAATTCTTTT
>CAJDSM010002002.1:982-16879 GCA_903981925.1 Ostrea lurida
AAGAGAGATCCCTTAGATCTAAATTGAATATACAGAATCATTGTGGGTATACCCAAAATTCTTAATCAGTTCAAGATTGTAACATGTCATAGGGTAAAGATATTAATTGAACTCTGTTACGGTTTGTTTTCATTCAAGTGAGGCAATCGGTGATTTATTCCATCCAATACTTCATTTCTTCTTTGAACACTTTTCCTGAGAGTAAATGGCCGTACCATTATAAAAACTGCTTAGACAAACTTAATATTAACACCTTAATGTGATTTAATTCTCATGGTCAAAACAAATTTTTCGTTAGTGATAGAGGGTTCCTAAGGCATAAGCAACGTTTGTTGTCTGTTATTTATTGAACTATTCTTTAATATAAAATCATAGTACCTTAGATATTCTTTGAGAAAAATTCAGACCATATTTCCTGTGTTTTTGGAAAGATAACAGTTAATGAAGAATGTAATTTGCAACAATTATTATACTTGAATTCTGAGTTCCTCTCTTGGAGTAATGCAAATGCAATGCACCTGTACGTATACATCTCTACAAAACATCAAGCTGTTGTATAATGTATATTTTCATCATCACATCAATCATATATCATCATCATCATCATCATCATCATTCATCATCATCATCATCATCTACATCAAAGTAATTCTAAAGGGATTGAATGATGTTTTGTTCCTCTGTAACTATTATTATTATCATTGGATCTTCAATTTTGGAGATAGAAAATTTGTTTGTGGAAATGTACTTGCGTATGCGCCTTAATGGCGATCGCAGCGAGATGAAATCTGAGGGGAAAAGTCTGAGCGAGTGTAATCACCAGAAGTTCCTCATGGAAATGACGTTTACTCGATACGCTTGACTTTGGCATGGAAATGCGGTGTCCATTTACGCGGATAATTGTTTTCTCTTTTGTGCCAGCTGACTTAGTTATGGTTGCATTTTTTAACAATATATCAAGCTAAGGTCATACAGCTATTTCAATATATTCTTAAATTTATTTTTTGAAATACACGAGTTTAAGCCTACAAAATAAAGCTGTGACGTCTCGGGAATAATTGGAGCTAAATTGAAATGCTTTAATTTGGGCTTAACTTTCAAGCTTTTGACAGATAAATGGCTGTAAGTTAGACCTTCCTGTGCTTACTCCATAAGTACACATGTATGCACATTTCTTTTAATACCAAAGAATAAATTCAATACTTTTGTATTGTGATTTCCTGCGGCTTTCAGGAAGATAATAAGTCGTTTGTTCTATTCTAGATGTTTCACCCCTTTGTAGTGATACGTGAACCTTTGCTACAAATAGACTTTTTATTGTTTGAAAAAACGTTTTTGCAAGTTTGGTTGTACTTCACCAGATCAAGGCAAGAAATACAGCTGTTGTCTTATTTGGGCTACCAATATACAAGAACACGCACAGCAACATTATTTGAATATATAGGTTAGGAAGATACAACCGATACAATAACTAATCTAAATCTGATGTGTGTTTGCCAAGACAAAGACTTAAAAAGTCAGTTCTATTCAATGTAAAAAAAAAAAAAATAGTGAAAATGATTAAAAGTTGCAATCCCTCCTGCAACTCTCACGGCGCGGCAAACTCTTGTTTTGTTTCTATTTAATAGGAAATGAGATTGATCACTGGTTTCGTTTTTTATCTTATGCTTTAACATCTCATTGCTGTAAGCTTGGGCAATCGTTTTGTTTGAATATCAAACAACAACTTGTAAAATTGAAATTAATACGTCTAATGTTTATTCAGCCTAATTACAATAAACCAGAAAGCAAATAAAAGATCACAAACAGATGTTTACAGTGTGTACAACATATGAGCAAACATAGATTGATTGATTGATGTGCATGTTTGTTTAACGGTACCTCCGGAGATGACGTCACTGCAATGGAAGGCGTTCATTGCTGTTGAAGGGCCTGCAAATTTAGCTTTTGCTCGAACTATACAGCCTTTGGGCATACTTACTTACATAGCCTTGGTTGAGCATAGGTCATCTGACAACACCGTCGCCAGCGCACTCGTTCTGGGTTATATCTCCTTGCTCCTGTCCAGCTGATCCCCTGTTCTTTCATTTCTATCTCAAGTTATGCTTTGCAGGACCTGGTCGCGGTGGCTCAGGGGTAGAGCTTCGCCTCATGAATCGGGAGGTCGTGCGTTCGAGCCGTGCTCGGTAGCTCGGCCCGCGTCAAACATAACGGTAGTGATTGCTCCTCGCCAAGCAATTCGGCATTTAGAAGTGAGAATCACGGGTCTTATTCCGAATAAGACCTTAAAACGCGAGGTCCGTGTCGCAGCAGTGTGTGGGCTCCGCAAAAGAACCTCACTGCTAATACCATGAGTGCTAAGCACAGGTTAAATTTGCAAGCCCTTCACCGGCAATGTGACGTTCTCCAATATGAAGTGAAATATTCCTCGCGGGTCGAACAACAAATAATCAATCAGTATCTTTGAGCATGGAGGGATCTTTTATCGTGCCTGTTGAAACGGGGCCTCGGTTTTTGCTTGTCGTCACTCACCCAATTTAGTCCGCCTCTTAAGAAATAGATATTCAAATCTGTACCCTACCAAAAGATAAATAGTGAACTGTGCTAATCAAAAAGGCTTCATTTTTTTATGGTGTTTAGAGTCAGCCTTTATCCAGTAGAGCTACCGTTCGACAGAGCGTTCTGAATCAGAAAATGTTTATAGCTATAACCAGTGAGTCAGTGGATTATGAACGCTTAATGTTGATTTTATTTAGGAGTTTTTTCACACAGGAAAATTGTTTTAGAATTGAGTGATGCAATGAATAATATTTTCTACTTGAAATACATGAATGTTCAAGAATCAATATACAATCGGAAAGTACTTTACATGATATGATTGATAACGCTATTTAAATACAGCGATAGTTTAGATTAGCAGTGTTTTGCCAAAAGCCCAACCAAAGCTATGGAGTCACTGTTTTAAAGTTGTTCCCAAGATCGGATGTAATGAACTAAAGGATACATTGTTTCGCTTCTCGGACGGGGATTCTCGACAGGTAACTAACTTAGTCTAAATTCCTTCATATAAATTACAGTAACTTCACTAACATATAAAATTAAATCTTATTTTCAGGACTGGGCTCTAGCTTTCACAAGCTTGCATGTGGCTTAACAACCTACCAATACCAACCAATAGTTGGTGAGTGAGCATTACGTCCTCATCTTATAACTTTTAAAGCGCATGGACCACGTTTTGAACTAAAAATGTTCAAATTTTAGGGTTGTCAATTTTAAATGTTACATATGCTTTACTAAGGTATTTTCTAATGGTCAGAAAATGTAACGTCAATCTGTTGACTTCCAAGTGAGATACACGCAACTTACCAATTCTTTGTTATGTAAACAAGGCCGAGCATTTTTTTGGTTATGTAACAAGGCCCGAGCCATGATTTTGCTTAATTTATTGAATATGTTTATTAAACATCCCATTAAAGCAGATTTTTTTTTCAAATTAGAAGTTTCATTCTAAAGAATTAAACGGTGTCTAGTGTTTCTCACATCTCGTATTGTTTTAAAACATGATATTTTCTACGTAGCCAATCATTGCGAAGATTTGTGACCGCTTTACTTACTAACTCAACACTGACTTTCAAATTTTTGCTGACCATCCAGAAATAACTTGATTAAGGCATTTCAAACATCAAAATTGGCAAATCCTAAAAATTGAACATTTTTAAGTTCAAACGTGTCCAATGCTCCTTAGAAATTAAAGTTTTCATTTAACGTCCCAATGAAATTTTTTTGATTTGTACTTAGGGGCAAAGGAGATTGGATAAGAGGACGTATTCACAAAAAAACAGGACAAGTCGCTCACAGACTACAACTATACTAGACGAGGGAAGACTCCCCACAGGTTCACTCGAAAGGCCGTTATTCCCCGATGCCAAGTAAATTAACTATTTAATTCGCAGTGCTTGATAGTCCTAATAACCCCCCCCACCCCGGGTTCTTTGTATATATTGGTATATCACATGACGTCGGCGCTGTAATGGGTCACCAATTAATTCCATCAATTCTGTTATATCAATGGGTAGACAAATTTTACATGGCCAGTTACATCACAGGTGGTATTTATTTGTATCATGATATTGTGACTATTTTCCCCCGGCATAACTACATTTACCAATATAACTACAACCCGGTAAACCTAAATAATCATCACGCAAATTACCTAGTACGTGCATAGTCAGCAACTATACACGAACAGGTCACAATGGTAAAGAAATGATTGCGGTTAGAATTTTCAACGGAAATTATCGAAGGGTATCACGGTTTTTGTCAAAATAAATGAAGACAGGGTTTTTGAAAATCTCAGCGGACGTCCGACGCCAACAAGTATTAAGTTGGAAATCCAGAAACTCCAACCTGAGATCAGCTGCAATACTCTAAATACTTAAACTGCATTTCAAAAATAGTTTTTCAAAAAAGCCGCAAAAAGGTTTAACCAGGAAAAAGCTTACCACCACGACTCTGCCGTCCATACCTAAACAAGTCTCGTGACCCGGTTATTCACCACGACGAATTCATTCGCCACAGCAAAAGCTATGATGACATCTCAAATCAATTCTACTGCGGATGCTACGGAAGTGCTTCAGAATCGCCGCAAATTTGCCGTTCCTCCCCCCTCCCATCAGACAACACAGACACGCATGATGTAATAATCACTCATATACCAATCTGCAGCTGGAATACATGGGATAAAACTCTCCTCTCGTCTTCTCTCCTCTCTCTCTCCATCCCGTTCTCTTCTCTCTCTCTCTCTCTCTCTCTCTCTCTCTCTGTGCACAGAACATTATCTTTATTTGGATACCCACTATTGGATAACCACTACTGCCCCTACCCGGGGCTGAACTATATATTGACAAATGTATTATAGGTTTTGGATTTACCATTATTCGATGGAGATTCCGCAGAGGCAAAAAGGTAATGCATAGTTAGTGGCACGCAAATTTTGGAATTCCATTCATTTTACAATTTTGTTCATTGCATTATGGGTTGTTTAGAGCTATTAAAGATGAAGCCGTTGGGACATTCCTTATCCGAAAGTCAAGCACTGGTGGAGACAAATCTAATTTCGTAAGTATATATATTATGGTCGTTGCTATTTTTTTTTCTAGTATACTACAGTTGAACTTCGATATCTTTAACACTGATATCTCGAATACCATGGCTATGTCGAACTGATTTGGAGGTCCCAAGTACCTATTTTCTTAGTATTTTTACCCTCGATTTCTTGAATATTTCGAACTTTTTTCTTGGTCCCATCAAGTTTGAGATCAGGAGGTTCGACTGTACTTCATCTGTACTTGAGTGAAATATTTTTCTATTTTTAATTCTTATTATACGTATACATCCAGTTAAGCTCGTGCCATGTTTTGTTTAAATAAAGACTGTTTCACAGAAAATACTATGTTTAAAACAAAATGAGATGTGAGAAATGCTAGAAGCTGTTTAATTGTGTTCAGATTGAACTTGTAATTTGAAACATCTGATATAAACGGAACGTTTACAAGCATATTCAATTTATATTAACAAAAACATGGCACAGCCTTGTTTGCATAGCAAAGAATATTAGATATCTCAATTGTAACTCAACAAATGACGTTTAATTTTTTGTTGGCCATATAGAAGATTTTAAACATTAAAAATGCAAATATAAGATTTAGCTTAAAGTGTGTCTATGTCCCTGAAAATTTCCCATGGAATCTTACAGTTTGACTACCGGTATTTTACACTAAATGTATTCGTGATGTTTATTTCCAATACTGAATCCTAACATCATGACAAGAAAAGTGGAAATGCAATATTAGGCATTGTGTTGGACACGGTGTCCTTTTTTTTCTGTAGGTGCTAGTGGTTTCAGCACCTTCCGGTGAACTTCAGTACAGAGTATACAGAAAGGTAAGGAGACTCACAAGAAGGAGATGAAACAAAACATTATTTCACTATCATTTAATTTTATTTCACGTGATCACCTAGCGCCGATTCTCATTGGTTAAAACACCTTTTAAGAATTGAGGTGATTTTTGATCACGTACCTGAACAACAAGTAAAGTCTAATAGACATTGTTTTGTTGTTGTAATATAAAATTAAATCTTATATTTTTTCGGGTGATATGCAGGTTATCACCGAGATTTTAGACGGTAAAACTTTTCATCAATGCGCTTCGCGCATTGATGAGTTTTACCGTCTAAAATTCGGTGATACCTGCATCACCCGAATAAATATAAGATTCATTTCTTATGTCACTATAAGACGTTTCTACTTTACGGTGACCTCTTTGAACTAAGGTGCCATACTGGCGATCTGTAGATCATGCGTTGGGGGTTTCCCTCGTCGTCCATCTATAAACTCGTCATAATTGTTGTAAATGGTTCTCATACTAGAGTTCTTCCCCTAATTTTATTTGGAATATAATTATAGGAAATAGACAGAATACTGCCCACGCTTAGAGGACAATAGATATTTAGACATACATGTAATACTGACCATGCTTAGAGGACAATAGATATTCTGACCATGCTTAGAGGACAATAGATATTTAGACAGAATACTGACCACGCCTGTAAGACAATATATATTTGACGGAATTCTGGCAATGCTTGTTGGACAATAGACATTTAGACGGAATTCTGACCACGCTTGTAAGACAATAGATATTTAGATAGAATACTGACCATGTTTAGAGGACAATATTATAGATATTTAGACAGAATAGAACGGACATTAGATTTTAGACAGAATACTGACCATGCTTAGAGACATAGATATTTAGACAGAATACTGACCACGCTTGGAGGACAATAGATATTTGACGTAGAATTCTGACAATGCTTGAATACAATACCGATTAGACGGACTTTTGACAATGCTTGGAAGAAAATATATACTTAGACATAATTCTGGCAATGCTTGGAGGACAATAGACCTAATTTTGACAATGTTTGGAAAACAATAGATATTTAGACAGAATTTGACAATGCTTGAAGTACAACAGACATTTAGGTATTGTTCTGGGAATCATTTATTATCTTTTTAACAGGAATGTAACTAATCTACATGTAGGTACTGAAAATAATATAACCCTGAGACACAGTGTATATATTGGCCCAGTACAACAGTTTTGCTCCTTTTTAAGCAAGATCTCAATATAACCCGGTTGAGCTTTGTGGCTTAAAGGTATCTTGATTTTTAGTTGAGTTGCACTTGGTTATTGTATTGATGATGGTGGGCGAGAGGGCGTCAACAATCCTCAAGAAGTCGGTTCCAAACGATAACTTAGAAAGATGAGATGTAATTCAATTTAAACTTTGGGATATTGTTGCATATCAAGTGAGGAAGAACCCTATTGATATTCGAAAAATTCGGCCAAGGTCACAGTGACCCCCCCCCCCCAAAAAAAACAACAAAAAAAAACAAAAAAAAAACAAAAAAAAAAACAACAACAACAGCAACAAAAAACCTCCGAAAATATGAGGTTTCCGGACAATAATTCTAAAAGTCTACGTCTGATTCAAATGAAACTTCGAGATATTATTAAATATCAAGTGAGTGACAACCCTATCGATTTTCGAACAAATCCGTCCAAGTTCAAGGTCACAGTGATAAAATAAGGTTTCCGGACAATAATTATAAAAGTTTACATATGAATCAATTGAAATTTTGGGATATTGTTACTTATCAAGTGAGCGAGGACCCTATTGATTTTCGGAAAAATCCATCCAGTGTCTGCAGGCCTCATGGCTCACATGTACGGACATATCAAATGTTGCTTAGTTTTACTAGATTTATCTAACTTTATCAATATAGGTCCATGGGCCTCATGGCTTACCTGTACGGACGACTTAACGTCACTATTCATACTCAGGATATACCTGAATATAATATACCTGAATATAATGTGCCATCTACTATTGTAGCAATTTATCAATGTAATAATTGCTACAATATTATTATATTAAATATTGTACATGTACTTATTTTAACAAACTGCTATCATTTGACTCTCTTCCCCTGATTATTTTTTTTGTTTATGTCATGTTTTATTTCAATATTCTTGTTATTTGTTCTGAATACCCTTTATGGGTCCAAAATTGGAAATAAATTCTATTCTATTCTATTCTACTCAAAAACATTTTGTTAAGACATTTTCAACAAAAGTTGTTTAGTTTTACTAGAATCAAGATATAAGCCTGCGGTCCTTGTGGCTCACCTGTACGGAGACTTTAATATCTCCATTCATAATTCTACTGGAAAACATTTTGTTGAGACGTGTATAACAAAAAGTTGTTTAGTTCTCTAGTATTAATTCTTTACTCGAAAACATATTGAACAAAATTTGTTATGTTTTACAAAATCTATCTAACTGTGTCAAGATATAGGCCCATCGGCCTCAAGACTATAAATATAGCTATTTATCACATATTTACCCCTTTATCCAGTTGATATCACTTGTGTGATATTTAGTATGTATTCCTACGCCGCGTGACGTAACGTAAATAAACAAATACACGTGAAAGCAAATGGATTGAGTTGACAGAATTCCATTGTAAAAATTGACGGAAGTGGCACAGACAAGGTGTTGAGAATGACGAATTTGTCTACAACGTTGAGATAGAAGGAACAGGTCTCCTAGTTATTCGTCTTGAAAAAGTGAATGCCCAGCCCGCACCGGTGCAGACAATCCTGTGAACGTGATCACGTTTTGTATGTATCGACGAAAATGAAATATTAATGATCAAGAAAACAAAAATACAATGAGAAAACATTAGGTGAAATGAAATTGTTGAAATCGTTTCCGTTGAAACTCAAAATGAAAACCATGCTATTGAAACCACCCACCCACCCACCCCTTCAGAATTGAATGACGGCCACTATGCAATTTTTTCTGAGTGTCAGAAAACCCGACAGTTCAAACTATGAACCAAACATACTGAGATTTTTAGAGCAGCTTTCGATCGGCATTTACGTTTAAAGAAGTAATGGGTTTCAGGTAGTTTCAAGCATTGAGTTTGCAAAGGTGCGTGAGTTGATTCGGGCGAAACAGCGTGATCTTAAAAGTCAGGGGAAAGGTTTGTGTCAAAAGGCTGACAACATTAACTGACGTCGAAATAAATCAGTTATGGGAATGTGGGGCATTTAGGGGTGCAGAGTCCAGAGAGCGTGTTTAAACTCACTTTGGCTATTCAATACGATTTATTTCGGACTGAGGGGATCCATGAGACATAGGTCATGTCTGGGGGAGACATTTGTTTACAAACTGATACTACCAGTATTTGAATACTTAACATTTAATGAACGGCAAACGAAAACAAGACAAGGAGTAAATCCAGAGAGTCGTGCAGTGAAACCCAAAATGTGGGCAAATTTTGACACCCCAGACCGATGTCCCGTATCTATATACAAATTCTACAAGAAAAGCGGACCTCATGATTATTTCTAAACCTGAATTTTATTTGGCTACCACACACTCAACAACACCGATGTCAACCCAAATCAATGGTTTAAAAGACAACAGTTGGCGTAAACAATTATTCAACTTTATGAAAGAGAATGGCAACTGCAGCAGGTATTGGGCGTCACAAAAAACTCACAAACCACAGCGCTCGAAAGCATCTTGTACAAAAACTTACCGAACGTAACAACATGTACAAACTAAATGTTGCTTATGAATAATTATGCAAATTTTCGCCATATTGAATGTGAGTCCTATCCTTTGCTATCTAAGAATAGGTAGGGAAATTCCACAAGTTATACTAAAGTTATATACTTCTTCGGAAAAAGTGAAAGTAGAAAAAAAAAATTAGCGAGATAGGCCCAATTTAAATATACCACGACTCGATCAAGCTTTGTACGCGAGAAATTTTAGGTGAAATTGTTAAAAATTATTTAAAATTCACTGAAATTACTTCTGACAAAGAGGCAATTATTTCCATGAAGCAGGAATTGTGAATTTTTAAGGCATGATGGTCCTAGAGTGTGTCATAATCGGGATTTCTGTGTCAAGAAGGCCCAAAGTTAGCCTAAGGAGCTGCATTTTAAAATTGTCTTGACGCATGTCTTTTAATTATATTTAAGTAATTATCTATGTACGCTTTCAGCCTTATATTTCTTCATAAAACATGTTAAAGCTAATAATCCATTGATTAACATTCATTATATTCATTAATTTGACATCAATTATCTACTTACAGGTCATGTAAATAATATGCTAATTGTATTAAGTCATGCGCATAACCCCTGAATTTAAACTTCGGTAGGAGCAAGAACTATACTGAAACGTTTGTTAGTGACCTCCAAATCAGATTATGCAGATCAGCAGCCACAAGAACATCCAGTCAATTAATAATTACAGCAGTTCAATGAAACTCAACCGAACAGGGCTATTTCCGGTATACTTTCCAACTCACGCATCAAATGAACTCGGGAAACACCACATTAAATTTGACACAGAACAATCCAATCACAAATACTTCTGTAAAGAACCAAGTACATCCAACACTGGAAGTTCTTAAACAGTCAATGTCACGGGAGGCATTCAAAATCTCCTAAATGGGAATGAATTATCATCAATATGCACACTTGTGAAACAACAAATCCAAAAAAAAAAAAAAAAAGCGCCGCGCGTCATCTATGACTCGTCAGATTCTGATGCCTGACATTTCTTCTGATCAAAAAAGGCGAAGTTAACATT
This sequence comes from Ostrea lurida, assembly GCA_903981925.1. Taxonomy (NCBI): domain Eukaryota; kingdom Metazoa; phylum Mollusca; class Bivalvia; order Ostreida; family Ostreidae; genus Ostrea; species Ostrea lurida. The sequence continues at coordinate 11,719 of CAJDSM010002002.1, forward strand.
GTGTCAAACGTAATCATAAATCCAAAAAAAAAACCATATACAAAATCGAGTGTAGGCAACACGGGCCTCCGACAAACAGCGAAAGGTAGGATCAGGTGCCATGGAGTAAAGCATCCTCTGCTGACCGGTCACACCCGCCGTGAGCCCGTCGTCGAAAATAAAGTAAACGGGATTTACCCGTAGTCAAATCTAGTGGAAAATGACAGTTCTAACACAGAAGGTAATGAAACAAATCAGTTCACATATGACTTAGTGATAATTTGTAAATCGCAAACAGGTCATTACTAGCGACCGGTAGAATTGCGAATATGATGACTTTAAACGAGTTCGTTACTATCCCTGCGCATCAACTTTTTTGTTATATGACACAAATTTCTTGAATTATACATTTAGTCTTATTGCAAATGATATTTTATGAATTAAATATTTTGACGGTTAATATTTGTCTTTTATATCTATATTTTTTCAAACTGAACTTATATTTCTAACGGCTTAATGATTTAAATGACGTTCAAGTGAGGTTAACAAAGGGGAAATTTTAGAAAATGCTTAAATAGTAAGATCTAGTCTGTTTGGATAAAATATTGTGATAAAAAGAATCTCCCATGGTCCGTGGTTTGATATAATGATTATCTAACTCGGTGTGTGTTTTTTATCCCCTCGCCAAGGCTCGGGGATAGAAAACGCACAATTCGTTGATAATCATCATATCACATCACGAACCATGGGAGATCCTTTATTTATAACTCTTTACTCAAAAAGATTTTGTTAAATCATATTTAGCAAAAGTTGTTTAGTGTTACTAGATTTATTTAACTGTATCAAGATAAACCTGCAGGCCTCATGGCTCGCCTGTATGGATGATTTAGTGTTGCAATTCATCAATCTTTACTTAAAAACATTTAAGACATATGTTAGCAAACTTTTAAAATAAATGTCAGTTTGCGATTCCTTTTAATATGATGGTATATCCATATTTCGATGAANTATATGTTAGCAAACTTTTAAAATAAATGTCTAATATGATGGTATATCCATATTTCGATGAATATATAAAATCTATATTGTCCATCACATGATAAATATCTTCTTCTTTGCAGGACGAAGCTGACATTTACATTGTAGACGGAACATTTTTCAAGCGGCTCTCGGAACTCGTGGACTATTACAGGAAAAACGATCTTCCCTGCAATCGTAAACTGACAAAGCACTATGGACATATGAATTTATAAATCAAAAACCAGTTGTTCCAAATCAACAATGTTGGTGTTCTCAATGACTTCTTGATCTTAACAAAAATATCTGGAATCTCTAATGACTCACTAAGATATGAACAACACGTACACAACACATATACACGTGTGTAATTTGATGCTTCATAACTGATCAAATAGTGTGAAAAGATGAGATTTCGTTAGGGCTGAACTTTTGAGGATTTTGTGGGTGCCAGTATCCCATGAATTTCAAACCACAATGAGATAAAATTATCATCTAATGTTTCAATATATTATGTATCAGTAACCCCCCCCCCCCTCAAGTTTAAATGATTATACAGTGATTTCATGCTTTTTGTTTGACTGAGAACCAGCAACCTAGAAGAATAGAATATTATGTTCAACTGCGCACAGCAATGATGAAAATTCAAAAATGAATTGGGATTGCGTATTATTTTGGGTTCAGTCATATAATACTTGCGGCAGTACTCACTTTCAATTATAACCTACACTGTAATTGTAAAGAAATTTAAAAATGAACTGGAGAATTACAGGAATGTCAAACCCGATCTACACATGACCTATAAGAGTTCTACATGATTTAGTAGTCGGTTTCAAAGATGAAGATTATTAACCATATGATAAACAAAAACGTCTGCAATCACTTTTGATTAGGTCTTGCTTTTTAGCTGTATACAAAGATGGCTGCCAGATATCGGTTCGTTGGCTGTAGTAGCCAGTTTTATTTTGGTGTTCTGAATTCTTCAGTCATTAAGCAATTCAATTATTGACAATTTCTCGGTCCACACAATGATGTAGCTACCCTCGAAGTACTATATAGTATACTCGTACTTCTAGTGGTTTTGTCATTCCATTCCATTTCCAATTCTATTTCAAGTTTTTGAAGTATTTTGACTTATGTAGCCGCCTTGTAGTGTAGGCTCCAGGGCAACGTTTTCTGTGTTTAGAGAGAAATGCGTTAATGAGATAAAAATAATTTGTACAAATGTAAATAGGAATGATAATCAATATATATGTGAATGTATTGAAACATCAATAATAAATTATTGGAATTTATAATTGGATTTTTTTTACGCTATTAAGGATGTTGTAGGCTGAGCTGTTGAGAACTGCGCAAGGACGCTAATCACTAAGTATTTACGTGTTCAATGCTGACCCCATCAGTGCAACATATTACACATTTACAACTGAACCCTTGTCCAGTTGAAAATTTTTGTGTCAATTTAGTTTTGAAAGGGTTTGGTAGGACTATACTCATTTTGTGGCGGAAGGATTGATTAATAAAAAAAGCGTTATTTTACAGTTTCTCTATTTCATCCAATATAGTATTACCCTTCTATTTTTCATACCCCCTATGTCGTATATTTGACAGTTTTCAAATTAATGAATACTAAGTAGATGAGACTTGGAACTAGTTCAATTTTTGTTATTTATTAATTTGTTGAAGTATTTTTCCAACAGAAAACATATTTTTTAAAAAAGTCCCATTCAATTTACTCGAAAAATCAGTATTGTTGGCCAATATTTTAAAATTTGACCCGAAATCCTCTAACTTTTTAAAAAGTTTCATTTTCATTTTGAGACAAGGCTCTGAATATACGTTGAATTTAGAAATTGACATCACTCCTAATTGTATTTTTTTAACCTCTGGAAATTCGGATATCATGGAGTTTTTCCGTATATCAAGTGCAGAAAGGTATCATTTATTCCATACAGGTATTACATTTTTTTTTATAATCTGTATTGTAAGAAGACATTATTATGTATCTATTCAATGTAATGATGATTTGTATCCCTTTATGTTTTGTTTTACACCAACCAGACGAATGGAAGTTTAAATGAATAAATCTTGAAGTAAATTTTAAGTACAAAAAGGTGATGTTAAAAACTGTAAGCTCGAAAACAAGCAATGAACAACCCAATTTTTCTTTTTAAATTTCCCGATTCTCTTCAAATGTAGAAATCAAAAATATACTTCCCAAAAAATTTACATCACCTCAAACCTCAACCTAGAACCTCTTCAAAGAAGGAAAGCGTCAAACTAAAGACGAAAATATAGATAGTACTTACTTCTTCGCCCAATGCTCGTAATTTAGAAGCGAGAATCACAGGTCTTTCGGATATGACCTTACAAACGGAGGTCTTATGAATGATCCACATTAAAGGGGCATACACATTTTGAGCTAAATTTATATTTGCATTTTTAATGTTTAAAATGTTTAACCAAGTTATTTCTAATGGTAGGGAACGATTTAGATGTCAATTGTTGAGTTACAAGCAAGATAAAGCGCTCAAAATTCTTTGTTATGTAAACAAGGCTCGTGCCTTGTTTATGTTTACATAAAGACTGCTCCACAGAAAATACCATATTTAAAACAAAATGAGACGTGAGAAACACTAGTCTAGAAACTGATTTTCGGAAAAAAACACCTTGAAATTTGGAAAAATCTGCTTTAAACGGACCGTTTACTAGCATATTCAATATAATAGGTAAACAAGACATGGCTCGAGCCTTGTTTACAAAGCAAAGAATTGTAAGTGCTCAATTATAATTCAACAAATAACGTTCAAAACCATTAGATTTACCAAGTGAGCATTGTAAACATCAAATCAAAAAAAATAAATCATTAATTTAATTAATTAATAAATAAAAATAACCCCCGATAATAGGTGAGGTCCCCGCAAGTTGTAAGAACTTGTGTTCAAACCTTTTGTACGGTATACGTATTTATACAATAACATCTATGTTCAAATCAAACATTAAAAATGGAAATTTAAATTTTGAGCTCAAAACGTGACTCCCCCCGTTCGATTGATGATTGATTGATTATTGGTTTGTTTTTCGTCCCGTTGAGATCATTTCACTCATATTGAGACGTCACCATTGCCGGTGAAGGGCTACAAATTTAGTCCTACAGATGCGATCACCTCTAACTTCTCTTTAAGCGGTCGTAGAGAAGTTCTAATGACTGCTATATAAGTTAAATTGGAGCAGTTCTGCTGACTGCTCTAAGTTAACTTAGAACAGCTCTGGTCTGCTCTAGGTTAACTTAGAACAACTCTACGACTGCTCCGAGTTAACTTACAACAGCTCTGCTGACTACTCTAGAGCTGCTCTACGACTGCTCTGGAATATAATCTTGACTATACTGATTGCTCTAGAAAAGAGCTGTTCTAGATTAGAATCATTGCATGATAAATATATATGGCTGGCCTAGAACAGTTCCCCGTCTGCTTTCGAATATTAGAATCACATAATTTGTCCTCAATTTCAATTGGAAACTGACATGTCGAACATTAAATATTTAGATCGAGAGAAACTAGAAACACTGTGAGTAAAACTCACAAAGAATACCCCCCGCCACCCACATATCTTTATGCTCACTTGAGTCACTGAAGCTTGAACAAAGAAGATATAGCCCGGTCACAAATCCACGTTAAAAACCTATGTTTGACCCTTGGGATCAAGGCCAAGGTTATACAGAGGTCATGGATGTAAGTGATACATCCTTTCATGGTTATACACTAAAATGCCAAAATAATCCATGTTAGAAAACTTTGACCTTGAGGTCAAAAGTCAAGGTCATATGGTCAAAGGTCACATGTAGGTCATGAATGTATGCAATAATCCACTCATATTGATACACTATATGCTAGATAGTATGCATACGCACAAAGACAAAGAAGTTATGCCTAGACACGAATTAAAACACGCAGACTGACAGACAAAAAACAGAGAACATGACACATCGTTCGCATGATGATGCATACATGTGCCAAAACAAGGATGCTGCAAAGAACAAAGAAGTTATGACAGTTTTTTAATTTATTTTTATAACTTCGGACTATTTCTAAGTTTCTACAAAAGGAAATATCGAGTCTACTTAAGGTTACCGTAGATCATGAACAAAATCTCGTGCTATGCT
>CAJDSM010002008.1:5354-25641 GCA_903981925.1 Ostrea lurida
CCATGTGACATAGTGATAATTTGTAATCGTAAACAAGGTCATTTTAGCGACCATAGAATTTGCGAAATGATGATGTATCTGATTGTTGGTAAAGGCATGTAAGTACAGAAAATAAACTAAGCAATATGTGTATACAGAGTGTACAAACGAACATCATCATGTATTTAGTGTTAAAAAGTTCGAATAATCGAATTTTCTACGACGAACGCTGTCAGATATTTGACGAATACATTTTTTGATTTTGACATCCCTATTATAGATACACATAGAATGGATAATTATCCTATACAATTAGTATAAAAACCCTGCGTACCTTTACAAAAAGCACAGATATTGTAGATCAATAAATTATTAAAACTTACCCTAATTTATCCTTTCTACAACAAACTGATGTCATCCGTGTATAGTAAAGATCTGTGTGCACATTGGCAAATGATCTCTGAAATTGTCAATTGCTCGAGCTCTACCAAAAGATAATCAAGAAATGTTCTATCTGTTTGCGAATGTAATTTACATTGCGTCGACGAACATGCATTATTAAACAGGATATTTCAATCAAATTCATCTCAAATTGAAAAAAAAAACCCAAAACGAACCAAACCGTAATATTATCTTAAGAGTATCAAAATGTCAAATCATCGTGGTTTTCGAAATTCAGTTGTATGTTTAAATGTTTTAGCAAATGAGGTTTTTAAATTGATGTCAAAAGAATTGGTCTCTAGAAAGATGAATATCTAAGTTGATATAAAAAGAATTAAAATGGAGTATGCTTTGCAAATGACAATTCATTCAATTAATTGATTTAAGTTTGTATTCTCCAATTGACGGAGGACATTAAGATGAATCTTTTATTTTTTTTTTCCGAAGAAGTTATCCACTGCACATTGGAACAGAAAAATTTTGCATCAATTGTAACAAATTGTAAGCGAAGGATTTATTTTACCTGCTTCTTCTCACTGAGTAAAAGTCCATATTTTTGTACAATCATATTGAAGATAGATGACATTTAAAGATATTTGTAGTGTAGAGAGGCAATAAAGATTGCTAGATAAGTATTGATAATTTGATATACAGTAGCAGTCTGTTCGATTATTGGAAGCCAACCGAACCTGAACTCGGCTGGATGAGCGGCATTGCGTAATGTTTTGTCTTTGTCGTCCTTAATACATGTATATTCTTTGAATTATTATCCCCATTCATGACTACAATGGTATATCTCAAATAATTGCAAGGTATACCGTGGTTAATTCATTTGATGTCTTAAAAGAAGCTAGTTTGAATTATGTCACCCACTTAAGGATTGATAGGCCTAATGACAGACGATCTAAACAAAACCTCGTCAACTGTAACGAGATGCAAGGTAAAATAGAACTATCTGTCTTGTTTTTTTGTAACTTGAACAGTCTTGTCATACAGAGTTTGGTTGTATTACAATATCCCAGCTCTGGTATATCTAGGATTATTCGACGGTCTCAAGAACTTATAACTATGGAATAATTTGGCATTTACTTTAATTAAAGACCAAGAAAGTATGATTTCCCTTATTTTTAATGACAATGATCTCACACCCATTCCCACTGCAGTGGCACATTAGCAAAACCTTCAAAAATTGTTAAATTGCTTTATTAAAAGCATCTGATTCCCATGTGCTTCGAAGTGTTAAAAAAGCAAATGTCTTTATGAATGGAAATACAATATATTGCATAGTATTGTACAGCTGTGGACATATGTCTATGCTTCGTTAGATGATGAATAATCGGGACCTCTTTGGTGATTTAAATGAAAATAATTTAATTTTACTTGTTACGAGCAATTTGATTGGCTAATGCAAGACAAAGCAACATCAGTTATTTTGTATAATCTAACTTGCTCTTTGTGACGTCCTAGAATGACGTCACAATGCGTTTGACGGTGTTGTTTCTACTTTGTTGCACGGCAAATCGTCGCCTCAATTCAAAAATCCATTAAATTTATCTCAAAAAGTTTATCATCACAATAACGTTAAAATACAAATTCTGAATTAAATTATAAGGAATTTAAAAACTTAAATTTTTTAACCTAGGTTTATACGATTTAATCTAACTTGGTGGAGTTTACGCTTAATATAATCCGCTTCGCGGATATAAACGCAAACTGCACCAAGTTAGATTATATCGTATAACCTAGGTCAAAGTTAAACTTCATTCATTAACTGATTGCATCGGAAAAACTTTTGACTTTTTCAGAATTATTCCAAACAAAAGAATTTGCTATTTTCGAACAAAATTGCAAAACTTGGATGTGTTTGCTTTGTTCTTCTGTTATGTTATTTGTTGTAACAATTTGGATGATGATTTCAATTGCTATAAAGAGACGTCGCATGCATGTTGACTGCGTCATTTTACGCTTGCGAAGTAGGTGGAAAAGTGTGGTGAATTTGGATGAAAGTGAAACTTTCCAGTTTGACATATCATACGTAGAAGATGATTACCAGTTGGTGTGCATAACAATGTATCAAGCGTTGAAAATTTTAGGATTGCAAATTAGTTTTCCTGATAAAGACTTTATTGCTGGAGTTGATACAGCTGAACAGCTTATACAGCACATTGACAAAAGTCGGAAAGTTGAATCAAAAGTCGGAAAGTTGAATTCATCGTAACATAAATCTTTTTAAACGATGGTTATAATTCATACGCTATCCAGATGGTGCTCACTCATGCTTCCCATAACAATCGAAAACGATCCATTGAAGTGGTTATTAAGGACAATATCCCATTAGATAGAATGCCAACAGACCTAAGATACATCTGGTAGTGTATATACAATATGAGGTGGCCAGAGGTTGCACAGGTGCAAGCAATGGATAGTTTTTGAGAAGATATTGCAGTTGCCTTGCGTAAGCCGTAAATTTAATCTTTGAATGATATCGTAAAGAAAATCAGTAAAAAGAATTTGCATGGTGTGCAATGATTCAGTATTGTTGAATATAAAAAGGCGAAGTAACAATGTATTAATCGTAATCATAGTCCCACAAAACACATACAAAATCGAGTGTAGGGCAACACGGACCTTAATTAATTGTATTAACAAAATAAGTATTAGCATAGTAATAGGGGGAAACCAATGTACAAATAATTTCCTGCAAAAGTTTTGCGTATAATATCAAAATTCAAATGTAGATGGAGGTAATCTAATAAATTTCTCTGCATATGGTGTTTAATTATGTTTTCTGACTAATTCAATAGATTGCAAGCCATTTGGATGATTTAGGTATGCTAATATTTTTTACTTTATGCTATATACTCTATTGCGTTCATATTGCAAAGAAACTATACAGTACAATATGATACTGTTGGTAGTGCCGTTTAATCATGCAGTGCTTTTTTTGTTTGTGTTTTTGTTGTCAACTTTTTGTACTTGGATTTATCATACTCTGATCTCTTATTGTACTCAAGTGTAATTTGGTTTTGAATATATTGTGTGTATTCACGTGATATTTATTATCAAATTGTAAATATTCATAAAATGTAGATTGCATATCTTTCAAATGATAAGAATAATAAACACCAATTTGAAGTTTTTAGAGATTTCTGATAACGAAGCATACACTTTGAAAATTTTCAAATTCATATCAATTGAATTAAAATACTTGCAGATTTGGAGCTTTTTAAATAGTAACAATCCTTTGGTAGCAAAATTGTCTTTCTACTATTTCAAAACGAAAGCAATAAAAGATTTATGACCTTATCCAAGGTTCTGGATCTGGATTACCTTTAAAATTTAATGCAAGCTTTTTGTTTTTACCAAGATGCATTTATACACCAAATTTCATAGCAATCGCATCATTAGGTTTTGCACGAACTTAATACATCAAAATATTCTGGATCCAGATTCCGGATCTGGATAGCCACAAAAAACATTAATGGCGAATTTTTCTTAGACCAAGATACATCTTTATTTTCCCTTGGACTAGAATGCCGCATTTTCATTGGTTTAATTGCGTCACGTGACTGCTGTCTAAATCTCTATGTACGGCAGGCAAATTTCAAAGGCAAAAAGGCCAACTAATAACCAAAAAGTGATTGTGCAGGGTTATAACAAATCTCGTATAAAGTCATCATTTCGCAAAATTCTACGGTCGCTATAATGACCTTGTTTGCGATTACAAATTATCACTAAATCATATGTTGACTGAATTTGTTTCATATCCTTTGTTAGACTGTCATTTTCATACTAGATTTGACTACGGGTAACCCCGTTTACTTTGTTTCGACTACAGGCTCACGGCGGGTGTGACCGGTCAGCAGAGGATGCTTACTCCTCCATGGCACCTGATCCTGCCTTCGCTTTCGTCGAAGGTCCGTGTTGCCCTACACTCGATTTTATGTGTTTTTTTGGACTATGATTACGTTTGATACTTTGTTACTTCGCCATTTTATATTCAAACCTCCGGGATCGGGAGGAGAACAGTAAAAATACAAAACAAAAAATAAGGGCTAAGAAGAGCGCATCGAAGATCTATATTGAAGGAATATTTTAACAGTGAGAGCGACAACTTATTAGAGTTTGACACGATAAAATTGGACGAAACGCTGGGGCATTTTACATGAAACTAGCGACGCGAGGACACAAGGTCAAACTAATGAACACAGTGAACGATGTGTTTATTCTTTGACAGGATTTACCATATCAAAAATATACTTTTGAAGTGTTAATTAAATTATTTTGGTAAAGTCTGTTATCCTTTATTTCCTTATATAACATGACATGATTGTACCACGTAGGGGGGGGGGGATGGGGGGGGGGGCTCAATCTATGGGGCCAACTTTAGGGTACAGATGTACCGCTGAGATTTCACACACACAAATATCCCCCATTAATATATCCATTATTTTTTAAACCATACTATTTATACTCTGTTGTAGCCTATTTCTATAACAAACGTGATTGTATAGATCTAGTTAATTGCTGCCCATGCAAGTAGTGCATACATGTATGTCATAATATTTCATGATTACAAATTTTATTATGAGGAGATGAATTCCAACGGATAAAGGTTATCTCAAATTGTCTACCATTGATATAACAGCTGTAGATTGATGAATAGATGCATCCCATTGATATTTCTTACTCGTCAAAAAAGTAACCCATTCCAGCGATAGATCTGTTGTACATGTATAACCAAATATAATAGGACCCAACCGCACAACCACCCCTCAGAGGGAAGGGGGATTTGTATTCATATCTTCAATTGTCTTCAATCATATGGTCCTCGAGAAAATAAATCACTTATTAGGTTTGTTACTGACTGTCCACGGCTATATGTTGGTTGCTCAATCTCATGACGGCTCGGCTTCGCCTCGCCGTCCATGAGATTGATCAACCAACATATAGCCGTAGACAGTCATAAGTAATAGTGTACCAATTGTAAAAGCAATTTGATCACTATTTGTTGCATTAAAATGCTAATAGACAAATACATCGACAAAAAATATAGTATCAGATAAATGAACACGCTTGACTTTACAATCTCCTTGGCAGAGGTAATGATTAAATGGGCAGGTTTAGTCGTAGATTATCGTGTTAAAGTAGTAAATGCATTATATATATAGGCTAATAAAATCAATATTAATAAGTACATACACAATTACAACATCCCGTGGTCTTGTGCTCAAGGACGTTAGCGTTCTTAACACAGAGTATTAATTTAGCTTTTCTCAGGGTTTCCCTAGGATGTTGCACACACAAGACGAGATTGTCGATGTAGGGTGGTTGCTAGGAGGAGTGAGCATTGCAGAATGATATGTAGTCAGAAGTATTATCTAAAGTACGTATGTTTGTATTTGACCCAATGAGAAATTGTATTTGAAAACCAGATTCTTATAACGATACAATATTTGCAAAAAAGTGGCATTTAGCTACATTGTCTCAACCCCAGTGACATTAACGTTTTTGTCAGTAGTAAACCTCGATTACAAAAAATGATTATACGCAAAACAAACTAAAACTAGAAAAGGGATTTAAAACGTATATGAAGATATATTAAGGTTTTCCGATATCTTATTGAAAAATCAGACATTTTAACAAAATTAACATAATAAAATTCATCAAACTGATTGGGACTAATGGCAATATACTTAACCCTTACGTCGAACCTGCCCCAGAAAAACAAGAAAAGAGAGATAATCTCGTATCTCTAGAACCCAAAGAACATCACAAAAACAAACAAATTATGAAGACAAAATACTGCTTTCAAACCCCATCCTTTGTGTGTGTATGTGTGTGAAAGTTTATTTATTTATAATGCACATGTAATAGACTTTACTATATGCAGAGACATTGGCGTGGTGTGTAGTATGATCTCACTTTGTCGATGATATTCACTTGTCCATATGATATCTATATTACATGTTAAAAGACTCACAATAACCTTGAATACCAAAGTTGTAATCTTCTTTTCATAAATACAAAATAAACTGAACTATGCCTGGTTCATACGATACAGTTTACACAACAGAAAACAGATATATGTGTTCCGCAATTAATTATATTGCAATTTAATTAAGTATTAAGTTGTTAATTTACCATGTGGATTATAATCTTATGGATTGTCTGTGTCTTTAGAAGAATGGTGAAGTTATGTCTCATTAAAATAAAGTAAGTTTGTATGGCCGAATTATCTCACAAGTTAGCACTTTGTTCAACGTCTCAAAAAAAACGATGTTTTCTCCATCTAACCCTCCTGGGAGCAACATTCCTCGGAATTGATTAGATATAACGGTATTCTCATGGTCATTTGCACAGAAACAAATGCTGTGTGGATAAAAAGTCTAACACTCTACATGAATAAAACAATCATGTTACTGTGACAGCAAGATTTTTAACTCTAATTGTACACTATTCTTAATTTTTTCCTTTCTATCCTAATTGACCTTGTATATATACGCTAAGAATCGTTGGGAATCTTATTGCTCCCTTTACAAGTAATTTTTTACATCATTTATGTTGATAAATTTCCGTTTAGAACATTCGTTCGAGTCGTATGCATTTTTCTAGTTTCGTTTTACAGCTACGTTCTGAAGCAAAAAATTTTAATTAAAGCTGAGATTGCTATATATTGTATCAATACCGTGTTAGGACTGTCATTCTTTCAATGTATTGACTACGTAATCCCGTTTACTTTATTTCGACTAAGCACACGGCGGTGTGGACGCAGCAGAGGTGCTTACGCTCCATGGCACCTGTCCACCTCGTTTTCGGAGTCTTGTGCCCTACACTCGATTTTGTATGATTTTTTTCGGATTATGAGTAAGTTTTACACAATGTTAACTTCACCTTTTCAGGACGTTTTCATTTGGGATTCGATGTGAAACATGTAGAATTGCGAAATTGCTTGGGTACGTTCATGGGTTTTGTGGTGAATGCTCAAATGTGCGAGTCTTATAAATTATGTTTGAAAATTAATGCTAATGCAGTACATCTATGTTTAATAGCTCTTTAATTTTTTCGATAATAGGATTTTATTTTTTTCAGCTGCAGCTAGACCAATGAGACAGACTTGTGTAAAGTTACACCACCAAAAGAGATTGATACGGAAACTAGCCTTGGTTGGAACGACATCAATTCAATCTTGGAAAATTCCTCTTATTATCAAACAGTTATGCTCTCAAAGGCAAAGCATAGCAATTGACCTTTAAGCTAATAAAATTTACCTTCTCCACCAGAAACGTTTCGCTGCATCAAGACCACTTCGTTGAGATAAACATCACATCATGTATATACTAACAAGGACATAAGAATATATAGATAATATTTCTTTCGGCGTTTCCTAGCTTGTCTTCTTGATCATGTCTTTGTGTAACCTAAAATGGTACAAATCACAAAACATTAGCATTTTCTTATCTACTGAATTGGAAATTCTCTAACTTACAGGCAATGGACAATTTTATGAAACTTGAAATGTATGCTATCCAGAGGCGAATTTATCAAGATTTATCGTCTTTAGAATTTAACACATTCGAAGTGTTTTGAAAAATTCAGAAGCAATCTTGAGCGTAAAGCATTTTCACACTATTCGAATTGTATCAACTAGTCAAGGTTCATTTATACAACCATACATATTAAGTGGTTTCAAATTCTTCCACGATCATTTATATCATGTACATGTCGGACGTCCAGTACATTTGTGTCATTCCTTATCAATGAGAATTGTAAATTCTTAGGTTTATGCAACTGAATTGTGGCTATAACGTTGATAGTGTTGCAACGGCAAAGCGTTGATATCATACCGCTAGGTCAAATACTGCCCAAATTTTACTACTATCTGTTTTTAGATTAAATATAAGTTGAAATATCTTTGAACGTATGTGTTTAGACTTGTTATCTAAGTTTACAACAGCAAAATTTAAATTTCTGTCAAATTCCTTGACAAGTAGCATTTGGAAGATGCATTGAAAATTTTAATCCGGAACAGAAATTAAATATTGTGGGAATCGTCTTTTGTCATAGATGTTTTACAAAATTAACCCAACTTCCAATAACTAGATCTATACAAACATAATACACCATGGATAGATATTAATGTTTCATATGGTTTGTTTGGAACAAATAACGTTGCATTATCATAAATTGAATGAATAGGTTTTTCGTTTATTCCAATTATTTCACAATTATCCGATCTGTTCCGTTCGGTTAAACATTGAGCGAGTCTTTAGAAGAGTTTGACTTTTCAAACCACAACTTTCGCTTGGCAATATTGGATTATGAAAATAATTTCCCAATTTAGAGATTTCAAACATATCATACAATAACTGTGCAGATATTTCGTCTCTGAGTTTAAAACCATAACAAATCGCAAATGTTTCGAAGCGTCAATGCAAAAGTCAATTTCAATTGCATGAAATTACAGCTGGAGTGAACATTTATCTCACGTTTCAAGTATTCTTTAATTATTATCTAATCTATCGGACCAATTTATCTTCATCTACCAACACACTCTATTTTAAAAAAAAAAAGAAAGAATACTTCCCTATTTTTAACAATGACTCGCATCCATTCCCACTGCAGTTGCACATTTGCGTAAATCTCAAAAATGTTTATTATAAACAACAAAATTTTTTTAAAAGATCCTGATTTCCTGTTACTTCAAAGTTTAAAAAAAACACAGTCTTCATGGAAGGAATGTAATATCGTTAACGTGCCATATGACTATGTTTCGTGGATAATGAATAATACGGACTATCTTTCCAAAATTAGTGATTTAAATGAAACCTGACCATCGGAAAATTTGATATCTTTAGAATATTCCAAACCAAAGAATTCAATTTCGAAAAAGAATGCTAAAACACTTGGGATGGGTACTTAATTCTCTTTATTTTATTTTTGTACAATTGCGGGGAATAGATGTAGCAATTGACTTAAGATGGACTATCGTGTGCATTATATGAATAAATTCTAACGCTTGCGCAGTGGTCAAGGGGATGATTCGGATGAAAGCCGAAAGCATTCAGTTTGATGTCTTTCATTCTATACTCAGAAGCGGATACATTGGTCTGCACAGGCCAATGTAATGAAGCGTTGACAAATTTAGGGATTTCAAATTTAGCTTTCTTATAAAGACTTTTTTCCTGGAGTTGATACAGTGGCAGCTCAACAGACATTTACAAAGTCGTGAAAGTGTATATCTAACAGAAAAATTCGTAATAATGGTGGAATCAACGACTTCCATGATGTGGTGACTCATCTTTCAATAACGAATCGAAGATACAATCCATTGTAGTATTATTTGATCACCCTCAGTGTAAGTCTTACGAATTTTATGTGTTAAAACCTTAAAATTCTTTCTTTGTACTCATTTTATAGTTTAATCTAATAATTAAATGAAAATGTGTTATGTCATCAACCTTATAGATGTCAACATTCAAAAACCAAGTTATTGTGTTTACATCAGAAAATCGCACATTTTGAAATAGTTTTCGATAAACAGAATTAATAAATTGAAAAAAATGACATAATGTTAAATTGTCAGCAGTTTGAAAATCTGCTATTGTATAATATGCACTTAATGGCATTATTAGGAAAATTCATATGATACGAATAACATTAAGGTAGAGAATTCGCCACAATAGGATTTTCCTTGACAATTATTTTTGTTGTTGTTATAATTAATTATTTATCTATGGGACAATAGCATTTTTTCGCTACAAAGTTTACCATAATTATATTATTATAATCCGTGAAAGGACCTGTAAAGATATATTCTATCAAGTGTAAAGTTTGATGAAAAAGATTCTTGAAAAACCTATGACGTTCAACATGAGGTGACAACCTAAATTGACAACATCCCATTAAACTAGAATGCCAAAAATACCTAAGATACATCTGGTGGGTATATACAGTTATGAGATGTGAACAGAGGCGAGACACGGTGCACTTCAATGACTAGATTGCAAATATATTCAGTTGCCTTGGCATGTTATTAACCGAAATTTAATTGATGTGGTGCTCAACGTTAGTTAAGTATTGTTGAATTATTAATCTGTTACTGCAAATTAACGTTCTAGGAATCTGATGGTTCATTGCCGTATTATGAGATTATCTTACTGCCTAACACAGTTAATAAGGTCTATTGATCTTACTGTGACGAATGCGTTTGATATGATCTCCGTTGGACATACGCTCTTGAATACACTCTTATTAGTTATGAACGCAATATACATCTGTTTACTAAAGAATGTATTCACAAGGGCAGATAAAACACCAGTTTGTACATAAGGAATGGCGACAAAGAGATACCCTGATAACAAATAAATGCGTATGAATTTGCTTCAAACAACGTCATAATAACATACTTCGATCATTTGTCTGTTGAGTGATTACTTACGTCCTAATTTTCAGCCATCAGTGACGTTACATCGTCAATTGCTTCTCTATATGAACTGTATCATTTAATAAAACTGATAGGGATACTCGTTGCATATTTTTAGAAGTATGACATAAATTGTTATTACAGTCAAGGCAGTAACTTATAGGCGCTGATAATATGTCTTTTTCATATTTCCGACCGAATGTGTGGAAATAAAAGCACAGACAACCTCTTTTATCAACGATATTACCTTCTGGAGCTGGTAAAGAACTCATAATTATAAGTATTAGACATAGTAAAGGAGAAATAATTACAAATAATTTTCCAAATGTTTCAGGTGAGTATATTAAAATCAAAGTAGATGGGTTATTTAATATAATGATTTTGCATATGATATTGAATCATGTTTTTATGATTTGATTGTCTAATTATTTTTACCTATTCTACTACTCTATACGGCATTATTGCAGGAATATACAAGACTTATTAGGATAAGCTGGTATTGCTGTTTAATCATGCAGTTATTCTGTGTTTTGTTGTCAATATTTTTACTTGGGGTTTATAGCATACTTTGTATTTCTTAGTTGTACCGAATGTAAGCTGGTTTGAATATATTGAATATACGCACATTATTATCATAATTGTATAATATTTTCATCAATGTAGATTGAAAGCAATTTTTTGGCTGTTTAATTATCCCAAATTCGTACGTTAATTAAATCTGAAAATTACCACTTTGTTTTTTCCGATTTTATAATTATGGTAAATTTAGTTCTTTAATCTTTTACAAAATGGCACGATTAGCCAATTGCCAGTCTTGTCATTTGTATTATTCCTTATTGCACATATGAGAAAACTGCTGTAATGTTTTCCTCTTACGAAGCATCTTTGGAATACCATGACCTCAAAGATTACTTTGAGAACTCTATAGATTAAAGATCAATAGTGTTGAAATATTGTAAATGAAGTTAGATTTTCACATCGATGAGAACCTTTGAAAATGACAAATGATTATATGAACTTTGACTGAAGTCGCTGGTTCATACTTACATATTAGTGGAATGTATAATGTGATACAATTTTGGGATCGTATGCGACACATATTTGAAAATTTTTTCTTAATAAGCAATATGTAAAGCACAAACACATGATCAATCCTCGTACTCCTATAATTAGAATTATATACAAAAACAAAGAGTTGGGCAATCACGGACCCCTGCGACATCACCAGAGGTGGATCAGGTGCCTAGGAGGATAAGCATCCCCTGAACCGGTATACACGCCGGTAGCCCATAGTCTTGATCAGGAAAGCGGACACGAAGCTCCGTAAGTCAATGATCAGTGTGTGAACAACGGTCTAAATAAGGACTATAAACAACACTCAGACAAGATTTTACCAATGATAGTCATATTTAAACTACACTTGTTATTAACGACCATTAAAATTTACATTAAGACGCCACGTGACTTGTTGAAACCCCGCATAACAACAATTGTCTTAATAGCTTGCCTCGATCAAAAACTGACGCAACCAGAACCCAAGCTCTTGGTATCGAAATAATTGAAGACAAACACCATATGCATATAGGACATATTGCTACTTAAAATATGGAGTTGACGATGGAGAGCTGAAATCGTCCGTTGTATAAGTTTGAGTAGTTTGTTAGCCTTAATGTCAATGTCAATCAAGAATATCCTAGTACGAACAGAACATGGAAACTTTGTGTGTCCAATTTTTCTAGGCTCGTGGATAATCATTTGATCGATTTTTTTAGCTAACTACACGTCTAGTAGCGTCAGCTAAAGTTTTGAAAGTGCAGTCCTGTTTGCATCCTTATTTTTTTAAGTGTGTGTCTTAGGCAATGCCTGAAGTTACACAAAAGTTGATTATGCTTTTAGACCTACCATTCTACTAGAGAACTTAACACTATCTCAATAAAATATCTGTGTCGTGTTACATTGTGATTCTGTGCCGATTCATTGCATTCCTCGAGATATAAACAATGTTTTAGAAGACTACATATAATCCTGGTGGATGATCACTCGAAATTGGTGCCTGAATAACTTAGTCGCCTATCCTCTCTCAATCTTATGTCTCATGTTGTATACAATATGAAAGTGTTTACACGAATTTTACTTATCCGTAGCCGTTGACAGACATTCATCACCCTCACCCATTTCATAGAATAATTATCATCCCTTATGACGATGCTTTTAAACCTAAATGTTTGGCAAACCAAGGAACTATGAAAGGACTTTATAGAAAAGCTATTTTTTTATTTACAGCAACAACTAGTGAAGGAAAACAGCTTTGCATGAGTGGGATGTAATATATATATAAATATTCTTCAATAGATACCGCGTGAACGTTTTGCTTGAAAAACATTTCGCTGTCCTTACAAGTCAGAGATATGATCAATACCTTTTAAAAAGTATTAAAGTAATGCATTTCTTATGTAGTATTTGGTTGAGTGAGCATACCTTTATAGGACTTGTTCAAAATTACTTGTCCACTAACTATTCTTGTACACAATTATGATTGAAAGTTTAGGATGTTAATTATATACAAACGCTGAAAAAAACATTTACATTATTGATCTCAAGCCTTGGGCGTCCATAATGATTGTCTAAGGTTTGACACTTGTTTAAACATTTTTATAAATTAGATAAATTTCTACAAACCTACAATCTCGTATGCTTGTGCTATAGAGGTCTGATCGAAGTCATCGACGGCGACTTCTATTTCTCACTATGACTCTTCTCTCTCGCAAGGATGAACTACATGCTGCCCTTGCTTAACACATGGCTATCCTGTATTAACATTGTTGCTTTATAATCTTTTCATTGCACCTATTAAGTTTTTACCCACTGCCCGCGATATGATCATTCACAAAAATAAAAAAAACGTGTCACTACGAATAATTATAGGCGTTTCTCAAATGCACTTTCATGACACACGGAAACATTTATATATACTAAGAATCTACGGAACTGATTGTCTTATTGCTGAGAATACTGGATTTAATTCTTTATAAAAAGTGAAGATTACATGTACCAAACCAATTAGAAGTTCACAAATCATATACTGAAGTAGAATTTATTGCAAGTCTTGACAAACAACAGGACATCTGATTTATTATTATTTTGTGATAATGTTATTGTCTCATGAAAAAGCTTGAATAATAAATATAGAATAATACATACCTATTTCCATATCACCCGTATCAGCCCGAAGATCACCAATATCCAGCCTGAGTCTGAAAGCCCAGGGCTATATATTGAGAAGGCTTATAAAGGCTGTATATGGAAAATAGGTATTTTTATTCAGTGTTTTTATTTATACTTAGTATAACATACAAAACAAGTAGTATTTAATCAACTTTAATTGTAGTGTTGCGTCTGTAATGTGTTTGCTACAAAAAATGATTAAGCGGTAATCAAGGGTTCCGAAGAGGCGTTTCCGCCATGACGAGGGCTGATATGGATTGGCAGTTGAACAGGTTATCGCCCTAGGGCTGATACGGCTATTGTGATTATCTGATCGACACATGCAACAAAACCTGTATATGTAAGGATTATGTAATAAAATATTATTTACTGATTTGTTCATACCCTTGTTAGACTGTATTTGCATGCTTATTTCGAACGACGGTAAATCCAGGTACTTGTATTTTCAATAAGGGCTCACTATGCTGGATGACAGTGCACAGAAGTATTATTTTCCCATTGCACTTTTATCTTTACTTGTTCTGTGCTGAGGTAGTCAATTCAATCACAAAATTCACAGGGGCGAGATCCAGCGAATTTTGGATTAGGGGCGTGGTTTTTATTCAGGAGACAGGTCTGGTGCCCCTAAGCCGATCAGTGGGTCCAGGCAACGCTCCGGTGGTTCCAGATCGAATTTACAGTGTGAATGTTGGAGTACACAAATTTACTATTACCATATAAAGTGAAGTTACACACCCACTCCAGGGCTGGTAGCTCAGAATTTCCAGGGAGGGGGTGGCACATAGACTAAGGTTATAGGATTTAAAGTTTCTGTCTAACCAGGCACTCACTCATCTGGGTATAAATCCCTGTAGGGAGTCAAGGGGCAAGCCCCGAAAGTAAAGATTTTGGTCATTTTTCATGCCGCGGCGAGTTATTCTTTTAGATGCATCTATGATGCCCTTGTAGGTTAAGGGGCAACCCCCGGAAGCTGAGAGGAATTAGCATTTTCATGCGTCGGTGTGGGGTTTTTATGCCCCTAGAGATCGAGATGGGTCCTGGCTAGGGTGTCCAGGGCGAAGTCCCAGAATCTGAGAAATTTTAGTATCTTCAGTTTAAAATAGGGGGGATGCACGGGCACCCCCTGGTTACGGTCTTGCTCTCTTACAAGCTAATGACAGGCAGGTTAATAGTTGTGACATAAGAATTGACCGAGATATGTGCACATTATACATATATATCCCCGAGTACCCTAATCTTTGAAATTTTTAGGGGGAGGTGTGTGCCCCCCACGCCCCCCTTTAAATCCGCCAGTGAACACATTTTTGTTGCAGGGGTTACAAAAGTCTTATTCAAATGCATCATTTCGCAAATCCTACGGTCGTTATAACAATCTAGTCTGCCAGTATGGTCTGCCATTTGATCAAATGCTATCTGATGTGTTCATAGGTATTGTTAAGCAATATCCATACACTGATATTTTGACGCTGTTTACGTGATGAAGACAATGGGTTCACTGCGGGTTTGACCGGTCGACAGGGAAAAGTTTTTACTCCCCAAAATCGATCTAAAGCCGAGTTTATACGGTAATGACAGTGAAGTAAAGTAGAGGAACTGCCGACTGATTTCGAGATTCTCGGATTTTTAAGCCCAACACTCAAATAGTCTAACGTGTACCGAATGAGTGGGGTGTCAATTTTTTCGCAGCAGCTCACCTAGAGTTGTAGAAAATAAAGAACATTATGGAGGCTTAATGTAAAGTTGTAACATTAGGCCAATATTGCATTGCTGTGTGGTTTGCTGCCACACCCCTAATAATAGGAATGACGATCGGAATCGATAGGGGTGCCAATCGCAGTAAAGATTATTTAATGTAGAGATATCACATATAGGCCTATGTACATTTAAATTGTTCCGTGCACTGTTATTTTACGGTGAACAATTTCATTAGAATTATACAAATTTTGAATTTTAAAATACTGTAAGGGGGGTATTCGCGTGGATTTTTACCCGCTATATTCGCGATTATAATAACATCGCAAAAATAAAGCCATCGCAAAGTGCTGTTCAATGTATTTAGAGGCATGATTCTGATTCAGTCTCTTCACTTTCCGCGAAATCAAACCATCACGGAATACCGTAAAATAACAATCGCTCAATTTTACCCCCGCGAAATTAAAGCCCTTTACAGTATACCAATGCTTTTAAATGAATGCTACAAATCCTAAATGCAGAGTGTGCCCACAATCAATATGCCAAAGGAAACGATAGAAATAATATGTCCTCCTCCTAGTCATCCACCAGTATGATTAAAAGAATGGCTTTTCTTTCAAGTTAGATATAATGCAAATTTGAAATGAAACCTGTTTAGTTGTTTATCAACAAATATAGGCAATCAAATTAAGTCTAGGTATATATATCATATTAAAAAAATAGGCCTAAATATATATATTATTTTAAATAAGAAATAGGATGTTTTTTTAGAGGAAAGTATCGAGATATTTTAAAGATGTTGAACATTCGTTTAGAATACAAATGTGATGCAACATACATATGTGGTAGAAATGTTTACAAAAGGCAATACCATTTGAGCAATGGGTTTGCATTTGAGGGTATTCTTCTAATAATTTTTGCTTACGTGAGTGCATACATTAAAACACAGAATCTTATTTCATTTTCAACTATCTGTGTGGCCGTGGGGCGTATTTGTAACAGTAGAACTTTCTTGAAAACTTTCGTGAAAAATAGGTGTGTGTATCATAAACTTTTGTGATCAATTCTCACAGCTTCCCTTTCTATTGATTGTCTTGCNTTGAAAAATAGGCCTGTGTGTGTGTGTATTGCAAATCGTTTTTTTTTTATTTGATTATTTTCTTGTTGAAATAATCCCATTTGTATTATTGTATTGGTCATTATTTGTGAAAACGCAAGTACTAACATGTTATTTTCTGCATGTTTGTTTTTAATTCTTTTGGATCAGACGATACATTAATCCTCATCATATAACATACATGAAGTATACAAATTCAATCAGTGTTCCAAGAACAACATTGACAAGTTAAATATCCAATACTCTTTAATGCCAAAGTTGCAATCATCTTTTTCATAAATAGAAAGTAAATTGAAATATGTCTGTTTTATACAAAATGGCGAAGTTAACATTGTGTCAAACGTAATCATAATCCAAAAAAAACAAAAAACACATATACAAATCGAGTGTAGGGCAACACGGACCTCCGACAAAAGCGAAGTAGGATCAGGTGCCATGGAGGAGAAAGCATCATCTGCTGATCGGTCACACCCGCCGTGAGCCCTTAGTCGAAATAAAGTAAACGGGATTACCGTAGTCAAATCTAGTAGAAAATGACAGTCTAACAAAGGTATATACAAATCAGTCAACATATGACTTAGTGTAATTTGTAATCGCAAGCAAGGTTATTATAGCGACCTAGAATTTGCGAAATGATGACTTTAAACGAGATTCGTATAAACCTCTGCAGCATCAACTTTTTTGTTAGTAGTTGGCCTCGCTTAAAAAAGTCCTCATACGCATAGCATGCTCTTGCGGATCGAATCAACTGGGAGATTACACACCATAAGCAGTGATATTCGTATATTACTACATAGAAGAGGAAAGTTGACGATTGCAAAGTTAAGTCACACGCTTAATCATAATATGTAGTTGTCAGTCTGTCATTAGAGTCAATGTTAAGTGAAATATCCAGATATGAAGAGATATGTCAGATTTGTGGTTCCTTATATACTGATCTTCGGATATATCAAATGGAACTAATGTGAAAATTATCATTTTAATTGATAATACATATCATCATATACCTATATGTAAGGTTGAAGGACTATGATGTCGTTTACACAAGAGGAAACAGATATTTTTGGTTCTGCACTCAAGCATGCTCTACTGACTGATCACACCCACCGTGAGCGCTAAGTCGAAACAACTCGATGTAAAATATAGTTGGAAAATGATAGTGTAACAAAGGGTATGAATCAAATAACTCAACATATGAATGAGTGATATTTTGTACTCGCAAACAAGGTCATTATAGCGACCTTAGAATGTGCGATCGGATAAAATGAAGGCACGAACATGCATGTAAATTATACGTGCAAGTTGTTTTTAAATGCTAAATTTTGTGATAAATTATCACAGCTTCCCTTTCTATTGATTGTCTTGCAGATAGGAAAACTTTGGCGGATATCCACATCTCTTCCTATTACAATTTGTACTTTTTATATTTATTTGATGTTCGTATCATTTTCCGCTGGAACTTTTCGTCGTTATCGTATGCATTTTTCCTAGTTTTATTTTGCAGCATGTTTCCTGTAAAATATCAATAAAAACCCAGACTCCTTAATTGTTCATCATATCAGACCGATTTCATTTTGAGATTAGATATAAATATGTCTAGAATTGCGAAAACTGTGTTGAACGTCTCCCTCATGTATTGCTTAACGATGCTTCAAACTGATAGTAAGTTTATATATTTTTGTTTAATCATTTCAAGAATCTGCATTACATCCTCGTTTTGATATTTCTTTCGAACCTTTATTTCAGCAGCAGCAGAAGTAGCTACATCAAACGCAAGACTGTGTAAAGTTACACAACGGAGAGATCAATGCAGAAACCTGGCCTGGTTGTGGGACTGCAGTAACCTTAACTTTCGAAGAATTCCTCTTGATTTCAACACAATGCTCAAAGGAAAAGCAATATCAATTGACCTTTCAAGCAATAATTTTACTTCGATTTCACCAGAAACGTTTGCAGACATCAACACGACTTTACTGCGGAATGTCACTGCATTGTACATGAAAAACAATGACATGAAATATATTAATGGATTTTCCTTCAAGCGTCTATCTAGGCTCTGTGTTCTTGACCTGTCGTCGTGTAATCTGCGGGTACATACACCAAAGAAGTGGGCTTTTCTGTATCTTACTGGATTGAAAATTCTATACATACAGGAGAATAATTTCTATAATTTTCGAAATAATGCTAGCTACCCAGAGAGCGAATTATCAAGACTATCGTCCTTAAAAGAGTTACATATTGACGTTTTTAAAGGGTTTAGATTCGGAAGCAATTTCAAACGTTTAAGGCATTTAAACAAATTGACATTGTACCGAACCAAGTCCATTTTTAATTTGTACAACAACACTTTTAGTGGATTATCGAAATCCCCAATCTATGATCTGACGATGGGGTTTCGTTATCACGTACGATGCGACGTCAGTGAGGAGATATTGTGCTCATTTCCTTTTCTAGGGAGAGTTCTTATAAATTTCGGGGGTCTATGCGACTTGAATGTGGTGCTAAATACCTTTAAGTGCCTGCAAAAACGAAGGATTGAAAAAATATCTGCAGCCTCAAATTTTCCACTCATTATTACACATTCCGTATTTCTAAATAATAGTAATTGCAAATACCTCTTAAACGTTTGTGTCAAGGATTTTGATCTAAGTCGTAATCGAATCACAGGCATCACAGTCAATTTACTTGAAAGTACATTTGGAAGGTGTATTGCATATTTGAATATTTCTCACAATCATATTATGTATATAGAACCATCTTTTTTGATGGATTTCTTAAAATATTATCCAAACCTTCAATATATAGATGCTAGTTACAACAATGATGTTTACAGAAAATTGATAAATGTCTCATTTCCTGGCAAATTTATTCCAAACCCAAATGTTACGAAATACATGTAAACTTCAAAAGTGTTAAAGTGTACGCAAGCTCTTTCCACAATTCATTAGCCACAATCCTGATTCACCATTTCAATATTACCATTGCTGGTGGCTGTAAAAAGCTGAACTTTTTCCAAACAATTTTCTTTTCATAGAGTCATGCAGTGCCTTCCTTTCTAGAAATTAAATATTATTCGACATAAAGCAGGCATTATGTCATTCTCGGATGTTAAAAACCTTAGAAAATTAAAACTTTGCTCGAGCGTCAAAACGAGCCCAAATTCAATTTTATGCTGATCAAGGCGGAGATATCATTATTAGAAGTCAGTAGAAATTTAAGATGTGTTAGATTTACGAAATATTTCATTCATCCATCTCTCCATCAACTATATTCAAAAGAACAAACAAATTTACGTTATCTTTACCTTAATGACAATGATCTCTCATCTCTTCCCACTGCAGTGGCATATTTACGAAACTTAAAAAAACTTTACATTAAGAACAATATTGTTAAGTCATTAAAAATAG
>CAJDSM010002011.1:0-29699 GCA_903981925.1 Ostrea lurida
ACTTGGGGGTCCCATATGGCTTTCCATAATAGTTTAATTATGACACATAATTTTAAATTTCTGAGAATGATTATTACCTTTCATCAAACAATAAACACCAAAATGTGAAGCTCTTGATCTTAACCATTGGTCCCTGCAACAAATGCACTCCTTTCGCGCTGAAAGTTTTTTTTTCAACAAAAAAACTGGAACATTGAGGGAAAAGATGATCAATATACCGAAACATGATTAAAAAGGGAATTTGAAATTTGGTGCGAGTGGCATACATGTAATTCTTGTTCTATATCCGCACGTATATGCACTGGGGTTTTTTTAAATAGCAAAATTCCGTTCAATCGGTAATAAACCTCCATTTTAATTTTTGATTTGGGAGGTGTTTTTTTTATTTATATACTTTTTTATAACCAAACCAGAATTAATTAATAACTGCTGTTCTACGTGAACTTGAGCAGTCGTAGAGCTGTTCTAAGTGAACTTGGAGCAGTCGTAGAGCTGTTCTAAGTGAACTTGGAGCAGTCGTAGAGCAGTTCTAATTGAACTTGGAGCAGCTCTAGAGCAGTCAGCAGAGCTGTTCTAAGTTAACTTAGGGCAGTCATAAAGCAGCTCTAGAGCAATCAGCAGAACTGCTCTAAGTTTACTTGAGCAGTCATTAAAACTGCTCTACGACTGCTTTAAGCAGAAGCTATAACTGGTCGCATCAGTATGAATATTCTCGAGTGGTAATCAATCAATCTTTCCAACCATCTTGCCGAGAAAATTGACAAATTCACAAGTAAACCCATCTGGACTTTTGCTGCCGTTAAGTTCACATGTCAATCCATCATTCGCTGTTAATAAATTCACATGTTAATTCACACTATGAGACCGATCACTTTGTTCTCCTCACTTTTTCAAGATTTGGAGATATTGTACTTGTACTGTAGGTCATATATACAATGATTTTACCACGAGCAAATTCATTGACAATTATTTATACCACTGTATTGCCAATCGTAAAGTAAACTTATTAATTGGTTATGAAATCATGTTTTACGTACAAAGTACTTTAGTTGCGCAGTTCATCAAATTATGTGTTGCAACGGAAATTACCATGATTTATATTTTTACCATGCGATGAAAATGAATGTTTAAAAAATCCATTGTTATCGACATTAATTAATAAAACGTCTTATAGTATCATACAGTTGCAAATAAAGTGGTTTATCATATGTTGACTGATTTGTTTCATACCCTTTGTTAGACTGTAATTTTCCTACTAGATTTGACTACGGGTAATCCCGTTTACTTTATTTCGACTATGGGCTCACGGCGGGTGTGACCGGTCAGCAGAGGATGCTTACTCCTCCATGGCACCTGATCCTACCTTCGCTTTTGTCGGAGGTCCGTGTTGCCCTACACTCGATTTTGTATATGTTTTTTGGATTATGATTACGTTTGACACAATGTTAACTTCGCCTTTTTGTATGCAATATTGTAGATACAAGATTTAGTGATCACGTGACGAATGTCTCCATTTCAGCTATAAAAAACTCTGACTAGCCAGCCACTGTAGATTGCAGACAAAAGCAACATAAAAAGTTGTTTGTGACTCGTGGAATGGCTCATTACGGTACATTATGGTTTACTACAGTCTTTAGATTCCTCTCTAGATACACATCCTCTCGTTTACAACAGCAAACTTGCACTTTTAGGTGCCATAGAAGATCCTATTATTTTATTAGCGTTTTCCAATACTAAAATAAACACAGATTTAAAAAAAACACATAAACAATCTAGTTGTTTTATGTCGATCATGATATTATGCTTTGGAGACACACATACCCATAGGAGAGATGTCTTTTCAATGCAATTTGTATCACATGTAGGGGATCCGGGTTAGAATAGGTCCCCAGCATCCCCTTGCGTGTCGTAAGAGGCGACTAAATGGGGCGGTCATTCGGAAGAGACCGGAAAAACCGAGGTCCCGTGTCACAGCAGGTGTGGCACGAAAAAGATCCCTCCCTGCTCAAAGGCCCTGAGTGTCGAGCATAGGCCTAAATTTTGCAGCCCTTCACCGGCAATGGTTACGTCTCCATATGAGTGAAATATTCTCGAGTGGGACGTAAGACAATAAATAATCAATCAATCAATAACATTTCTTAATGTGTTTCGTGTTAAAATATACTGTCATGTATATACATTGGCGAAGTAAACAATGTGTTAAACGTAATCATAGTCCAAAAAACATATATACAAAATCGAGTGTAGGACAACACAGACCATCAACAAAAGCGAATTAAGGCAGGATCAGGTGTCATGAAGGGGTAAGCATCCTCTGATGACCGGTTACACCCGCCGTGAATTTGTATTTTCATACGCCCATCTTTAGACCGGAAGTACATGTACATGTATTATGGTACAGTGATAAAAATGTAAATCGATTCAATTCATTTCATTTAAAAGTAAGACAAATTAATAGACCCATATTTAATAGAATTTGACTCTTTACGTAGTCAAATCTAGTAGGAAAATGACAGTCTAACAAAGAGTATGAAACAAATCAGTCAATTTAGTGATACTTTGTATTCGCAAGACAGGTCATTATAGCGACCGAAGAATTTGCGAAATGATGACTTTAAACGAGATTCGTTATAACCCTGCAACATCAACTATTTTGTTAGTAGTTGGCCTCGATTAAAAACGTCCTCATACGCATAGCATGCTTCTCTGTGCGTATCGAATCAACTGGGAGATATACACACCATAAGCAGGTTATAGTGGTATATTACAACATAGAAAGGGAAAGTTGACGATTGCAAAGTTAAAGTCATCACGTTTATCATATAATGTAGTTGTCAGTCTGCCATTAGAGTCCATATTAAGTAAAATATCCAAATATGAAGCAGATATGTCAGATTCTGTGGTGTCCTTTATTTCGAGTTCGTCGGGATATATCAAATAGACATAATTGTGAAAATTATGAATGTTAATTGATAGCAACCATCTATATACCTATATGTAAGGTTGAAGGACATGGCAAGTTTTTTGGCTATATTATCCGCATCGATAATACAGTGTAAATGTACAAATTCTGCTTTATATCATTATTGCATCATTAATGGTTAACTGCGCTTACAGTTTTAAAATTTAACGCTGAAATAGATCTAGAGCGTGATAAACTGTATATTTTCAGTGGAATTAACGGCGTAGTAAATCGTCACGCTATTCGGTATAAAACTGTGGTATTTCATCTCCAGCTGGTGACGTCACAATGAGTGAAAAAAATTTGATGGACGTAAAACAAACGACCCATCAACCAAATATGACATCCTTGTTATTATATTTAATTCAAAAAGTAGCGATGGAATTGCTATACTAAAAGGTTTAAACTATCAGTATAATTATATATTTACAAAATGTTTACCAATTTGTCATTTGTGTGAAATGTGGAAAAAAAATAATGATGTATCGTATATCTTAATTCTACTGGATTACTCATCGCATCTCCCTGCAAGTAATCATGGACGCCTAAGTTTCAGTATCATATCAAATTCTTACGGCAGTAATGATGGTCCTAATCCCCAGACCCGTGGGTCTTCTTACCATCATACACAAAATCAATGGCATCCAGAAAGATTTTTTATCTAAATCAAATTACAGAGAGAAAAAATAACATACAATTAAATTCATATTATACAAAAACATAGTGATACAATATTTTGGAGATGAATTTTATAAACTAAATGCTGCATCAAATATGCCATGCGGAGCATTTGTTTTAAACTAATTATCTACGCCGCAGCCACGAACATGGCGAAAGCCAGCGGGTGATTGAGGCTTTGATTATATTCATTTGGAGTGTTGCTTGACCTCAACCTTTGTTTTGACTTGTAGAAAAATTTCCAGATTTCAAATTTTATGCCCCCGCCATAAAATGGTCGGGGGGCATATAGTGTTACCCTGTTCCGTCATTATGTCATCATTTGGTTTCCGTTCATTATCTCTGCAACGGTTGCACACATTCAACTCAAATTTGGCATATGGATATGTCACAGGAATATGCAGGTCAAGTTCGAAGTTGGTCAAGGTCCGATGATTTTTGACAGAGTTAGCTCTCTTGAACTTAGAAAAAAATCAGAAATTTTTCGTTTCCGTTCATTGTCTCTGGAACGATTGCACATATTCAACTCAAATTTGATGGATACGCCACAGTTCATGCATTTGAAAAAACTTTCATTTAACCCTTACGAATTTCCTTCATTAGACTTCACTGTAGGCGGGGGCATTCGTGTCGCACCGACACATCTAGTTAATCTATTATTTTGCTCCTTTAATGATGTGTTAAAGACAAGTGCTAACTTACGGTTTTCACTATTAGTGAAGAGTTGTGCCTCGAAGCGTCAATCAAGTACCTAAAAAGATAAATGATAACCTGCATGTATGTTCATAACTAGACATCAGGCATTGACGGCTGATAACAAAATATCCATGTTTAGCCAATGCTTGTTGTTTTTTCACCATATGTCACAACTTGGTACTGGTGTAAGATGCTGACTCTTGAGCCTCTAATTTTGGACCTCCAAATGAGAGAGGGTAGAGCTTCTCGTCATA
The DNA here is from genome assembly GCA_903981925.1 of Ostrea lurida. Lineage (NCBI taxonomy): Eukaryota > Metazoa > Mollusca > Bivalvia > Ostreida > Ostreidae > Ostrea > Ostrea lurida. The sequence continues at coordinate 4,591 of CAJDSM010002011.1, forward strand.
GGAAATAGTCAGGATGGATCTTTGGAGTTAATTTCAAAACAGAGTTTATACCGTAATTTCAATTTCTGACATCCTGGCTGTTCCCAATGTTTTAGCTAAACATAATGTTATCCAAACATAACAAGTCGTTTCCCAAAACCTCACAACATGATTTGAAAAGGGCAGACGGCCAGCACTTTGCAAAAATATTTCTGCTGATCACAGTTTGCGAGGAAAGCGTGCATGTTTGATATTATGGTACTATCATGTCGTGAAACTTTTTTTTTTTTTTGCTTTTTTGTTTGTCATCTTTTACACACAAAAGAATTTCATATAGTAAAGAAATCTTACGGTTGGACCTTTTTCTTCCCTTTTATTAAAAACATACATTTACAAGAATGTTATAAATAGTGGGGTGTTTGTTGTCATCCATTGTGTTTGATGGTGCATGATGAAATTGGAACCGGTCGCGGTGGCTCAGTGGTAGAGCCCTCGCCACGTGATCGGAAGGTCGTGCGTTTGAGCCACGTGCTTGCTCTGGCTGCGTGTAACCTAAGACGTGAAAATATGTAGTGAATGCTCTTTCGCCAAGAGCTCGGCATTTAGAAGTGAGAATCACGGGTCTTTCAGATATGACCGTAAAAACGGAGGGGACTCCCGTGTCGCAGCATGTGTGCCACGCAAAGGAGCCAAGCCATGAGTGTTAAGCATACATGTAGGTCTAAATGTGCAGCCCTTCACCGGCAATGGTGACGTATCAATATGAGTGAAATATTCTTAACAGGACGAAAACAAACAAATAATCAATAATGAAATTGGGGGAAAATCTTAAAAATCCCTTGAGATTAATGGTGCATGATGAAATTGGGGAAAGATCTTGAACATTGGCTCAGTAAATAATACATAAAAATCCTGACAGATGCTGTACTGAGCAATGTGTCTATTTGCACATTTTGATCTCTCATCACCACATTGCACTGGCTAAGTACTGCTATCTGCTATCCTCAAATTTATTGGACAGCACAGAACCAGTCTACCTAAGCGCAGGAAATTGGAATGACAGATACAATAAGTTAAGTGTTGAAATTCATTTCAGAAGCTCCACCTTTGACAGTATCGTAATCTCCAATTTGGGGATTCCAGAGTCAGCATCTTACACCAAGCCAGTTGTCACTCCTACTTGGTTCACATGACTACAAACGTGACGAGCAAGGCTAAGAAACACCCCCACAGAACGCATTAATGCCTCAATTAGTTTGAAGCGAGGAGCACTGATACTGTATTGTATTATTTTTACAATAAAGAAACTTAATCACCCCTCAAATATCTTTCAAGTTGGTCTATGATTATCTCCATATGATATATCCCGACGAACTCGAAATAAAGGACACCACAAAATATGACATATCTGCTTCATATTTGGATATTTCACTTGATATTGACTCTAATGGCAGACTGACAACTACATTATATGATAATAGTGACCAAATACTCTGAAATTTTGTAACATGATGTCTGCTACTAATTATTCACTTCAAAAGAGACTGTATTTTTATCTCTAAAGTAGATCTTCTGATTGATTGATTGATTATTTACTGTTTTACGTCCCACTCGAGAATATTTCACCCATATGGAGAATTCTATCGAACTTCTAGTAACTCTTCTCAAATCAACAAAATCAAAACGTTTTCACGCAATGATTTGACTACGGACTGTTCCGTTTAACTAATCAAGACAATGGGCTCACGGCGGGTGTGACCGGTCAACAGGGGATGCTTACTCCTCCTAGGCACCTGATCCCACCTCTGGTGTGTCCAGGGGTCCGTGATTACCCAAATCTTGTTCTTGTATTCTATTTGGGACTTACGAGATTGGTCACTGTTTGTTATCTTTGCCTTTGATTAAGATTTCCGAGACATGGGCGGATTTAGAAGCCGCCCCCCCCCCCCTCTTTTGGTGACTAAATTTAATTATTGTATAGAGCTAAATTAACCCTTTAAAGTAATTTTAAAAGCTATAAAATCCCAGAGCTTCTGGGGGCTTCACCCCCTTAGCCCTTCCTTTGGCTTCATTCTAGACCTTGATTTAGCTTATTCTCTTTCAACGAATCGGTCCCTTCCCTGGATCCGCCACTCCGAGACTGATCTCGTTTACGATTAATACACCTTTTATCAAAAACTTAACATAACTTCAAAATGTCATTAAACTCTCTCTCTCTCTCTCCATAAAACAGGATGGGTGGCCATCAGATCCTTGTGGCTTTGATCCCTTATTACTAGAATGAAGTACAATGTCAATAGTACTTTTAAATAATTAGTGGTCTGCATTACCACACCATCACGTAAATCCGGAATTATGTAATATATATTCGCAAACATAAATGTAAATAAAGAGTCTTAAATCCGTAATTAAACAGATTAAATTGTGGATATATGCAAGCATTCTTTTCCTTACAATAGTGTTTGTCGTAAAATTCACATGTTTAGCTCACCTGAGCCGGAGGCTCATGTGAGCTATTCTGATCGCCTTTTTTATTTTTCAGTTCATTTCTTTATCGTTTGAATATACATGTAATTCTCTTATTGATGTATCAACTGAGCAAGATGCACGCTTGCAATTAAAAATGAATTTCAAATACATTAAAATTAAATGTTTTATATAGTTGTGTTTCATTAAAATCAATAAAATTATCATATTAATTTTTCAACATTCTAGGAATTATCGGGCTCAAAATTTCCATTCATTACACTGACAATGTGAATACATGTACTGCAAAATCAGACAAAAATACTTTTAAAGGTGAGCCACATTATTCATTTGTAATGATTTTAAAATAACTGTACACGCGCAGAAATTGTTTAATGTGTTGATTATAGGTTCGTTGGGCTGGATGTAAAATTATATTGAAATATATTGTAATGAAATTCACTTATTGTAAATGTATTACACATGTTACTATAATAAAATATTTACTTACTTACTGTATGCTATAGTATTGGATACAGTAAGTAAGTAAGTAAGTACATGTATTCATAGATTACTGCAGACGATAAGGTTATATTCAAAACCATGAGAAAACAATGACAGAATATATCTATTAGATTAACTTTACCTCCACAGAGAGGAGAATTCCAAAATGTCAAACGTACATCGCAGTTGTGATCGTAAACATAATCGTTAAAGAAGGCTAATTAGAAATGATTAAATAAAGTTAAAACGTGTGCGTTATCGGACATACTCATGATGCCTAGACATGCTTCACGTTTTCCAGAGGTGTCTTACACGTGCATTTCGAATAATGGTTAAGCTATTTTAAATAGATACCCCGCACTTGTGAATCGAATCAAGATGAAACCTGATAATTACCCGAAAGGTCATGAGATTATTCGTTTGCTTAGGTTTATATGATCCTCTCACGTACTGATTTTAAAGTTCAAGTTTTTTCCGTTAAAGTTTTATTTTTAATAAACCTAAATTTTTAAATTATTTTTTTTACAAATTCGCATGAGGCATTTGTCTATACATGTATGTAGTTACAGCACTGGACGGCGTAGTAAATTATCAAGCTGTTAGGTCTCCATTTGTGGTATTTCATCCACAGCTGGTGACGCCACAAAGAGTGAACAATTCTCGACGGGACGTGAATTAAACAACCCATCATTCCAATATGACATCCTTATTAATATACTTACATGTAATTTAAAAAGTACCTAGGACATAGCTATATCTAATACAAAAAGATATATATAGTACAACTCTTTGGGGGGGGGGGGTGTCTCACCCCGACCCGTCTTATTCCTTCCAAATATAATAAAAGAAGATATATGAATGATATTTTTAAACTCAGATATAACTGCATGTTTTTCGGAAGCTACACTACCAACTAATTTACATATCATACTGATTTTTTGTCCCGAGAGCCAAAAATTAAAGGGGTTTTTAAAGATCGTAATTTAGAGTTCGACATAAATGCATAAAATTGTTATTTTTAACAGAAGATGACTTACATGAGTCATAAGGACTATTTTTGACTCTTTTAAATATCGTTGACAAAATGAGCTTTACTATCCCTTAAAAAAAATCAAACAATAAAAAGTATAAACTATCAGTATAATTGTATATTTACAACATGTTTAACAATTTGTCTTTTTTTCGAAATGTGAAAAAAAAATAATTAATTAAAGTTATCTTTCTTAATTACATGTATATAAAATAAAAGTTTAATCGCTTTACCCGTATATTTCTATTATCTTTCATTATTGTTTTCTAAAAAATTTTCGGGGGGTGGATTTCAAATCATGATAAGAAATTAAAGCTTTTCCTTGGTAAAAGTTAATTAAAATATTCGAGGCATGAGCGGATTTAGAAGCCCCCCTCCCTCTTTTCGTGACCAAACTTAATTATTGTATAGAGCTAAATTAACCTTAAAAGCTCTAAATTCCCAGAGCTTCTGGGGGCTTTGCCCCCTGGGCCCCTCCTTTGGCTTCATCCCAGACTTTGATTTAGCTTATTGCCTCCTTTTTCAATGAATCGGCCCCTCTCCTTTCGACAAATCCTGGATCCGCCACTGCGAGACTGATCTCATTTACGATTAATACACCTTTTATCACAATCTTAATATAACTTCGAAATTTTATTAAACTCTCTTCCTCTCTCTCCATACAAAGAGGATGGGTCGCTATTAGATCCCTAGGGCTTTGATACCTTATTATTGGAATGGAGTACAATGTCAATAATAATTTAAAATAATTATTGGTCTGCATTACCACACCATCACGTAAATCCGCAATTATATCATATATGTCCACAAACCTAAATGTAAATAAAGAGTCTTAAGTCCGTAATCTGTTTTATATTCAAACAGATTAAATCGTGGATATTTTCCTTACAGTTCTGGTTGTCGTGAAATTCACAATTTTTTTTTCCCCAGTTTATTTCTTTATCGTTTGAATATACATGTAATTCTCTTATTTTTGGATCAACTGAGCAAAATGCACGCTTTCAATTAAAAATGAATTTCAAATCCATTAAAATTAAATGCTTTATATCGTTTTGTTTCTTTAATATCAATAAAATTATCATATTTTTTCAACAGTCCAAGTATTATCGGGCTCAGATTTTCCGTTAATTACATTGACAATGTGAATACATGTACTGCAAAATCTTATAACAGCAGACAAAATACTTTTAAAGGAGAGCCACATAATTCATTTGTAAAATGAAGGAAACTAGCATTGCAGAAAAAATTCATAACCCGCGTAAGTGGGTTATGAAAATTTTTTTCTGCAATGATAGTTTCCTTCATCATCCAATAAACCTGCAAAGAAAGCATTTTATTATTTATATTTTTATGCATTTTCTAAACATATAAACTAGATTTAAGCACTAAAATACCATAATGTTGATCATTTCGTTACTGAAATGGAACAGCCAAATATTCAACCTTTGACCTCAGAATCGCTCCATATTTGGTAATGACCATGTGAACATGTGACACTTCAAAACCGGATCCAACTGGTTTGCAACAAACATGCATTTATTGGAAGATAAATGCAATGTCAATTTCAAAGGAAATATTGGAGAAAAGATTCAGTGAATGTAAATATTTTAAAATACATGTAACTGTACACGCGCAGAAATAGTTTAATGTGTTGATTATAGGTTCGTTGGGCCGGGTGTAAAATTATATTGAAATATATTGTAATGAAATTCAATTATTGTAAATGTATTACACATGTCACTATAATAAAATACTTACTTACTGTATGCAATAGTATTGGATACAATAAGTAAGTAAGTGAATATGTTGAATACATGTATTCATAGATTACTGCAGACGATAAGGTTATATTCAAAACCATGAGAAAACAATGACAGAATATATCTATTAGATTAACTTTACCTCCACAGAGAGGAGAATTCCAAAATGTCAAACGTACATCGCAGTTGTGATCGTAAACATAATCGTTAAAGAAGGCTAATTAGAAATGATTAAATAAAGTTTAAACGTGTGCGTTGTCGGACATACATGTACTCATGATGCCTAGACATGCTTCACGTTTTCCAGAGGTGTCTTACACGTGCATTTCGAATATTGTTACGCTAAAAAATAGATACCCCGCACTTGTGAATCGAATCAAGATGTGACCTGATAATTACCCGAAAGGTCATGAGATTATATGTTTGCTTAGCTTTACATGATCCTCTCACGTACTGATTTTAAAGTTCAAGTTTTCTCCGTTAAATTTCTATTTTTAATAAACATAATTTATTTTTTTCACAAATTCGCATGCTGTTTGCCTATGCATGTACAATGTATGTTTTTTGTTGTTCGTCCGTCGATGCGACGAGGACCATCTAGTCATCCTGGAGTTGGGGAAATTATGTTCTGTGGTTACGCAGATGACTGATGAGGCCAATCTGCGCCCGGAAGAGTCTTTGGCAATGTATGTAGTTACAATACAGAGCGGAGTAGTAAGTCATTACGCTATCAGATATACATTTGTGGTATTTCACCTACAGCTAGTGTCGTCTCCAAGAGTGAAAAATTCTTGACGGGACGTCATACAAACAACCCATCATTCCAACATGACTTCCTTATTAATATACTTGCATGTAATTCAAAAAGTTATATCTAATACAAAAAGATATATATAGTATAGCTCATTTTGGTGATTTTTTTTTCGCACCCCGAACCATCTTGTTCCTTTCGAATATAATAAAAGAAGATATATGAATGATATTTTTAAACTCAGATATAACTGCATGTTTTTCGGAAGCTACACTACGAACTAATTTACATATCATACTGAATTTTCGTCCAGAGAGCCAAAAATTAAAGGGGTATAATTTAAAACTCGTAATTTAGAATTCGAAATAAATGCATAAAATTGTTATTTTTAACAAAGGATTACTTGAATGAGGCATTTGGACTAATTTTGATTCTTCTAAAAATCGTTGACAAAATGAGCTTTACTATCCCTTAAAAAAATCAAACAATAAAAGGTATAAACTACTAGTATAATTATATATTTACAACATTTTTAACAATTTGTTTTTTGTCCGAAATGTGAAAAAAAAATTAATGTATCGTATATTTTAAGTCTACTGGATTACTCATCGCATCTCCCTGCAAGTAATCATGGACGCCTAAGTTTCAGTATCATATCAAATTCTTACGGCAGTAATGATGGTCCTAATCCCCAGACCCGTGGGTCTTCTTACCATCATACACAAAATCAATGGCATCCAGAAAGATTTCTTATCTAAATCAAATTATAGAGAGAAAAAAACCCAAATAAAATTAAATTAATATTTTAACAACCACATAGTGATACAACATTTTGGATATGAATTTTATGAATGAAATACTGCATCAAATAAAAATTACATGTAAATACTTTGACAGACAGGGCATTTATCAGATTTGATGGTTTTTATCTAATTTTCCATTCTATAAATTAAGCTCAGGCACGACCATGGGAAAGCTAGCGGATGATTACAGCTTTGATCATATTCATTCGCAGTGTTGCTTGACCTCGTCCTCTGTTTTGACTTGTGGAAAATTTTCCAGATTTCAATTTTTATTGTACTCTTTTGTCCCTTTAATTATGTGTTTAAGACGAGTGCTAACTTGAGGTTCTCGCTATTAATGTAAATCTGTTGTGGAGCGTTGTAGCTTTAAGAGTCAATCAAGTACCTAAAAAGATAAATAAGAATCGATGTTCACAAGTGAACATCCAGCATTGACGGCTAATGACAAAATATCCACGTTTAGCCAATGCGTGCTGCTTACCCACCAGATGTCACTCCTACTTCATTCACATACCTACAAACGTGACGACGAAGGCTGGGAAAGTCACCAGAGGACGCGTTAATTCAGCTTTCTACAGTACAAAGAGCATGTTCACCACTCAAATATCCTTAGTCTAAAATACAAATGATAAATTCAAAGGAAGCTGCATCCATACGAATTATTTCGATAAATTTCCACAATGCCACCCTGAATACAGAGGACGCTCAAAACATTTGCGGGCGCCAATATAAGGAATACTGTACATAGGATATTTACTGTCTGATTGTAATTAGTGGGCAGTTGATAATCTTTTTATCTTGATAATTTCGTTTAATTAACCCAAAATAACGTGACTATGCACTAATACGTGTAGCGACTGAATATACTTATGTTTCCTTTAAGTGATTTTTTGTTCTCAGGTAATATTCGGTCATGATGTACATGTAGCATAATTATGTATTTTAGATCAGGATGTCTTTAGCATATCAGTAAGTCTTCATTAATTAATAACTTTAATCAAATATGTTCGATGACCAACCCACGATTAGATATACCAGGACTTACGTGAGCAATCAACGCATGCCTAATATAAACTTGTTATCATTTCACGATGTGTACAAATAGTGTCAATGAACAGAATATGCAATCATATCGAATCTGTATCTCAATTAAAACCTCTGTTTAATTGTTTTTCACGTGCGATTCAACCAACTGAACATTTTCTGTAAATCAATATGCGTTGCACTACTCGACCTACATTGCAATTACATGTACTTAAACGTACACAAATACCGCATGCTGTCATCGTGCTTTTATTTCCTGGTAACCTGATCTTTACAGCTTGATTTTTAAACATCACAAAATTTTAATTGAATGATAAGGTAAGCGTGAACCTAGCAAGTACGACGTTTCACTAAAAGCTACGACTTGCGATTTTCGTAACTCTACTAGTGATCTAGTCTATCGTAAGTGCTCTTACGTGCACGTAAACGAGAGATATGGCTGCCATGCTGGTCCTGCTTGAGACCATTTTGTGATAGTAAACAATGACGTGCTGTCTTCATGTTATCCTTCTTTATTACATGTACTTGATTGCATCCAGACATGACTAATCGATCACATCAGTAATCTATCACTAATCGATATAGATCGAACACTTATCAATTGATTACATAAACTAATCGATCACTAATCGATCAAACTCCATCGAGGATTTGATCGATTTCATTTTGTTAGATTATTGATCGATTATTTGTAAAATCCAAGAACAAAACATTCTTTCTAATCAATGAAACTACCTTTATGATTTACACCTATATGTAGTAAGGTAAAAATTACATAACATATATAGAAACCTGAATATACGCTATCATAGATTTATTTGAATTTTTTTATGTGTTGTATCATTGTTACATTACAAGGTAAGTAATTTCACTGGGAAATAGTGTTGTTGATCATTTATGTTGCAAGTAATCGATCAGTAATCGAACGGAATCTAATTGATCAAACTCTCGATGGAGTTTGATCGATTAGTGACCGATTAGTTCATGTAATCAATTGATAAGTGTTCGATTAATATCGATTAGTGATAGATTACTGATCTGATCGATTTGTCACGTCTGGTTGTATAGTTATATTAATCGCTTTACCTATATATTTCCATTATCTTTAATTTTTGTTTTCCAAAAAAAATGTTTGGGGTATGTGGGGTGGATAAATTAAACGTGCCTGCAACTAGTTGTCAAAATAGGAAAATAAGTGAGAGGGTATGCTCTTGTGTCACCGTTAATGTGCTTGTATGTGTAACAACATTACATATGAATTTTCAAGTCATGTTAAAAAAAATTAAAACTTCCTTGGTAAGAGTTACTTAGAATATAGGAGACTGATCACAATTACGATTAATACACCTTTTATAACAATATTGATATAAATTCAAAATTTAATTCTCTCTCTTCATGAAAAGGGGATGGGTCGCTATTAGATCCCTGGGGCTTTGATCCCTCATTACTAGAATGGAGTGCAGTGTCAATAATAATTTTAAATATTAGGTGATCTGCATTACCACATCATCACGTAAAATCCGGAATTATAAAAGAGTCTAAAGTCCGTGACCTGTTTGAAATTAAATATAGGTATGTGGATTTTACGACAAACAATAAGTAAAATAATGTATGCAGATATAGGAGAAGATTTCCTATACTTGAGTTAGATTTATTTTATTATCTCTTTTTAATTCATTACCAATTAATTTTTTTTTATTTTTTTTATCCTTTGAATATAAATTCTCCTATTGATGGAAACAAAGAAGACTCATTCGAGAAGATACACGCTTCCAATTAAAATGAATTTTAAATTCAATAAAATTTAAACCTTTTGTATCGTTTTGTTTCATGAAAATCAATATATTTAATATATCGATTTTTCAACTTTCTAGGAATCATCTTTCCTGGAGACGGGGTTCAAAATCCCCATTAATTACATTGGCAACATGCATTCATGTAGGTATACATAGATTACTGCAGGCGAAAAGGATATATAAAGTAAGCACATAATATAGATTGATTTCATTTTATTTATATATCTACCTCCGCAGAAAGAAGAGTTCTAAAAAACCAAAACTAAATCATCATCGTAAGTACTACAACTATGACAGGTTTCGTGAAACGCTAGTATACGTACACGCCAAAGTAATCGTAAACGTAATCGTATGTTTACATGATCTACGATCAGTTAGTGAAACGGCCGACTGCTTTAATACCCATTTCACAACCCTATCAATTTGATGAGTTGAACGCCACGATTGAATACACTGTCTGATAACATGACAGAAACAAGCCCGCTAATAGAGGGGCAAAGCTTGTGTACATGAGAATTCCAACAGTTTGTTTGAAGACCTGGGGACCGTTTCACTAAACCATCGTTTAAAAAAAAAAACCACCATTGATAGTAAACGTAGATGTAAGCTTGAACGTAGCACTTACAGGGGATGCTTACTCCTCCTAGGCACCTGATCCCACCTCTGGTGTGTCCAGGGGTCCGTGATTGCCCAACTCTTGTTTTTGTATTCTATTTAGGACTTACGAGATTGATCACTGTTCGTTATCTTTGCCTTTACATGCGACCACTTCTAACCTCTCGCCCAACCAGTCGTGGAAAGCAGTCATGAGAACTGTTCTAGGTTAACTTAGAATAGACGTAAAGTGGTCATAGAACTGTTCTATGTTAACTCAGAACAGACGTCGAGCGGTCATAGAACAGCTCTAATCCCCTTGTTATATAAGAAAAGAATAGCTCCTGTCAAAAATTAGAACAGCTCTGTGTATATATAATTAACCGCTTTTGGAAACTGTCAGTTTCATATGATGACCTTGCTATATATAAAGTTTCGTAAAATCAGATCAGTATATTTATGAGGATTTACGGTAAATTTCTAAGTTCAAAGGAACTTAACTCCCACAAAAATTAGGGGATCAAACTTTGCTGGTAATACATGTATGCACAACTACATAAGTTGTCCTTGCTACATATACAGTTTCTTAAAAATCGGATCAGTAGTTTTAGAAGAGTTGCGCTGACAAGATTATTTATGAAGATTAATGACAAATTATAAGTTCAAAGGGGTATCAATCCCACAAAAATCGAGGGATCATTGGTTGATTGATTATTTGCTGTTTTGCGTCCCACCGAGAATATTTCACTCATATGAAGACGTCGAGGGATCAAAATTTTCGGGTAATTTGCACAACTACATACAAATAGGCGAAGGTAACATCGTGTTAAATGTAATCATAATCCAAAAAAAATATACAAAATCGAGTGTTGGGCAACACGGACCTCCGACAAAGCGAAGGTAGGATCGGGTGCCATGGAGGAATAAGAATCCTCTGCTGCCCGGTCACACCCGCCGTGAGCCCGTAGTCGAAATAAAGTAAACGGGATTACCCGTAGTCAAATCTAGTAGGAAAATGACAGTCTAACGAAGGGTATGAAACAAATCAGTCAACATATGACTTAGTGATATTTTGTAATCGCAAACAAGGTCATTACAGCGACCGTAAAATATGCGAAATGATGACTTTAAACGAGATTCGTTATAACCCTGCAAAGTCCGGGTTAGAATAGACCTCCAGCATACACACCATTTGCAGGTGATGGTGGAATATATTGCTACATAAATGGATGGGAAAGTTGACGATTGGGAGAGCTGAATCGTCCCGTGGGTGTCATACAAAGTTGAGTAGTTTAGTTTGCCATTAAATGTCAATGTTCAATTGTTCCGTAAATATCCAAGTGCGAAGACTCTATGATGTCCTTTATTTCTAAGTTCTTTGGGATATAATTGAATCGACATATGAATGGAATCATTATTATTGATAGATAAGAAACATCGTCAATTATTATCGCAAGTGAATTAAAAGCAACCGCTAGAGATTTCTTCTTTTCATCGTAGAACAGCTTTGAATGAATTCCTCAAAGCCGTCATTAAAGAAATATTAATCATATAAAAAGTACGCGAGTTCAGTACTAATAAGGGCACACAATTAAGCTGCAGCATTGCGAATTCACCAACGAGAACCAACACTGTCTGGAAGACATGATTGAGACCTAGAATGAACTACCACAAGATATTGATCATTATTGGGGACTCGACCAGCTTTGTTTGCTTTAATCATATCACACTCAGAAGTACGTTGTGGTGTCGTTTTCGGGAGTGGAACTTATCAGACCGAATGATTTACTTTTTTGAAATGGCTCCGATATCTAAGATCGAAGACTTTAATAATAGGTCCTTGTTTATGTTCCATTATCTATTGTTAAAGGGATTAGCCACAACTGTCTATAATGTCTAACACATTTAGTATATAGCTCTGTTACCGCTCTTATCATTATCGCTCGCGGGAATGGTGGGTGATGTTTGAGTCATATTGTTTTTGACTGCTTTGTTTGATATGCGAAAGGATTCTGGGATTTACAGAGTTTTTTTAGAATCCACATTTGCATTTACCCCACGTCTCTGGACTATAGTCGTAATTTCAGTTTCACAATACTTCTTGAAGTTCGCTCACTTGACACTGTCCAATTTATCTATAATCGAATGAGCGAAAAGTAAAAGAGCAGGGGCTTGGTTGGAACATTTAACTAGAATCATCCAGCAATTATATCTTTACCTGTTTGTCAAGGGATTTTTATGAAGTTTGGAATATATCACAGTTAGGATCAAGCGGTAGTTCATTATTCTTCGTACCCTCTGACTGGGATAGTAACACTGATAGTTTAATGCATTTGATAGTAATGGAGCTTACAGACAGAATACAATATTGTTACACAGATTGTCGGCTGGAACCAGAACCAATATTCCTCATGCTAACCTAATCTAATTCATTGATTCACTTACCGTTTAACCGAAAACACAGAAGGATAGTGGGACTATTATGTGCGTAATAATGTCTAATAAGACGAGTTCAAATCGAGTTTAACATAACCAAACATCGTGTCACCAAGCCTCTACTAAAGAAAAGCACGGAGGAATCATCCAAACCTTCAGATTTTGTCAAGTAAGAGGCAAATTTCATGCTTTACCTCACTAATGCCCATTAGATTACGTCTTAAAACAGTTGCGTATTTGTTAGAGAAGAATTTTGTGAAACCCGTCAAAACCTACTAATGGTCACTTTTTTTACCCCCCCGACCCCTAAAGCCCAAGAATCCTGAAATTTACATATTGTGTGCCCCTTGTCCCAAAGATGCTTCATACTAAATTAAAAACAATTGGTATTGGTAAGTTATCAAGAAGTTTAGAATGCTTCAATTTGGTCTATTCGCACCCCGTATCGACATTGTTACTGGATACATAAATCATATTTATCTTATTGGATGGTAACGATTGAGTAGTTTTAACCCAGGGTGTACCTAAAAATCAAACAAAAACAGCATATTTCCTCATCTTTCGATTTTAACTTATAAACACAGAATGAGAAATTGGTAATTTAACGTTCCAACCTGAATCCCGTTTCTTTCCGATTTGAGTTTATCCATTCCCGGTTATTCAAGTTATTAATAGCTGATTTTAAATCTACCTCTGCGCATAACCATATAAACTGTATTGGTTTATCTGAATTTCTGCAAAATATCCTCAATTTAGTTGATAGGCTGATCTTCGCAGTTTTAAATTCATTGCGCTGACATAATGTAGCATTTGTGTATAACCTTATCGGTTCTGGCTTGGGAACACTAACCAATAAAATTCAACTCTACCTCTTAGCCTTTTGGATTGTTTCCCTGTCCCGTCGGTGTAACCACCTGCCCCATAAGCATCTATTTAGTATTATCAGCTTCCTTTTTTAATTCCCATCGGTGCACTAGTTGTGGAGGGAAATAGCATCGCGAATTGTGGGTGTGTGTGGTGTGTCCCGATTACACATTTGTCAACACAATTGGTAGAAACATACCTTTGCTATTTGCGTATAGGATTGACCATTATTTTTCTGTCATAATTCCATCTTTGGCATTGTTAAGCCCAGGTACGAGTTCGGCTTTAGGTAATCTCATCCAGTACATGGGTTGGAATTCATATGTTAAAGATTTATTCTCCGTGTTGGTCTTAGCGTAATATTATGGCATTAGTATGTTATAGAGTAGTTCCGCCAGTCAGGGTACTCACAATCTCATGGAATTTCGGGTATTTAGAAAGCGAAAGAATGCCTAATCATTTCTATATAATTATACAGGTCGCGGTCATCAAGCTAACAATGAGGGGTAAACGATCTGGACCTGTGTGTAAACAATGAGACTACTTAAGCTATTAAACGACAGCGTGGCATGTATTCTTCAACAGGCACCATGGATTGTGGAACTGTTGTTATCCCGCCCTTCTCCAAAAAAAAATATTAAAAAATGAAGATATGAAACGAAATTATCAAAAATATGTGACCATAACCCCCCCACGCGCGTTCACTTACATAAGTCGGATCTGCCCATAGTTAATTGTCGTTTAAAATTGAACCGACTTGTGAGATACTATTCGGACTAGCTTTCTCAAGGAGGCATCACGCTTTCTATTAGGTGAGTGTCTGTTTGATTTTCTTGGTTGTGTTTTGTTATCCTCACACACTCATAGGTCATACACCGTTCGTATATGCCTTATTCTCTTCCAACACGACTAACGTAGGAGTGATGTGAACATACGAAAACTTAGGCTTACAGGCGGGTGCGACGTAGGGTATTTCTGCATTTTGTTGAATGACGTTGTGAACATTAGTCTTCTGAGTCACTCCCTCTACAAGACACTCTGGATCAAGGGCTAATGTATTCACATTGTCACGTAGATGTAATGGTCATTTAGTTACATGCTGCTCTATATATTCATAGACTAAACTAGTATCTGATATGATCTAAGATCAGTCCATCTTTTTATTAGGTTTATAATAATGTAAGCTTGAAATTCGGGGGCGTAAATGAAAAGAATGGGACGGGCAAAGATTCACAATAATGATTTTTTCATTCCGGAAATGGATATCATCATTAGTCTATAAAATGGAAAGGATCCAGGATCTGGATAATAATTCAATTATTAATATACCCAATTTCACCCCGTATTAAAAATTATACTCTATACAATTATTGTGTTGTTAAGAGTTGGGCTATCAAGGATATAGGCATATTGATCGGGTTACTTCCTATATTGAATAAGTTATATTTTAATATATATTTGAGAGAAAATTGTGAGGGTTAAGTGTATTTTAACTACCCAAATTTAACAACAGCTAATCGCACAATTTCCAGGGTGCCTGTTGAAATACATGCACGCTGTCGTATAGCGGTTAGCTAGTATTCATGTTATACACCACGGTTCGTGGTACCATCTTATAGCCTACTTGCTTTTTTAGCATTATGGGCCATGGTTCGATATCCTCCAAGATTGGTAAGGTTTGGTTGGCCACATCACACATCTCTTATGTTGCTTCTCCGAAATTTTGGAGCAACATTAAGTTGGGAAATAGACTGTCAATGAATATCTAGTTAATCATGATAACTAAGTCACAAATTTTAATGAATTTAGTTATTGATTATATTCTTTTGATTTAATCTAGATCTAAAGGAATGAGCTATTTACTTCGTTAAATATATATACACGAATGTTCTGGTTTCTTCATATAAAAACAATAAAATTAATCAGATGAGCATGGGAAAATATTTACTCTAATAATATTCAATTAAACTTCACACTCAATGGCATAAACCTCTATCAACATCTGACATGAGATAATCTATGAGTATAGGAAATATAAGTAAACCCTGGTTGGTTGCAAGCTGCAATAAAATAAAATATTATTAAACTGTGGACATGGAGGTTTAAGAATGTGATAAATTCAATATGGTAAGGGACACTATTCCAGCATTACATCATACCCACACACAATAGCAAATAGGGCACTGAAAAAGTAATCGGTGTCAAAACGCAATATCATAAACCAAAAAACAATATAACGAATATCGAGTGTAGGGCAACACGGTGACGCTTTCAGACAAATAGGCGAAAGTGCAGGAATCAGGTGACATGGAGGAGTAAGCATCCCTGTCTGAACCGGTCACCCCGACCGTGAGATCCAGAGTATGCAGATAATAAGTAGGAAGAAGGAACATGAAGTATAACAGGTATGAACAAATATTTCAGTCAACATATGCAATAGCGTGAGACTACTTGTACCAAAGCCTTTATGAGCGACCAATGTAGGAAGTTGTCAAAAGTAAATGGTTTATATAAGACGGAGATTTCGTTTTAGGTTACCATGCATACTCAACTTTTTTTTGATATCAATAATATAGATTACATTTAGGATCAAAATCAGTTTACACCAAATTTTTGACAGTGTCTGAGGATCCAGACTAACAGTAAGGCTTTATTATCTCCGGAGTTATGTTTCTTCACGGTATCCAAATTCATATTTTTATCAACAATTAAACCTTGCCAGACTTCGGAATATAGGTTATTTATATTACGAATATATTTCACAAATCTCATAGGAATGTAATTATCAGAGTCCACAGTAATAGGATACATGTAATATTCGACGTTTACTCATCAAATATAGGATAGTGTAGACCTGGATCACAAGGTATAATGCATGCACATTCTTTAATAGTTTATTAAATAAGTAGATGAGTGATAATCACTGGACGTTAACATACAACTTTAGCGTCACCGAAGCGCATAACCTGATGACAACGAGAGACGAGACTTTTGCTTGGCTGAGAAGCTCACTGGGATAACTTCTTATACTTTGATACAGATAATTGACAATACACTATTTCTCAATCTGTAATATGTCATTTGTAATAATATGCCTATTTTATTGTACCTTACATCATTTTGGGCCTTTAGCATATACGTGAACTTTGTCTTCGAGCATGCAAACACAACATGATGCGAAAATTAGGAATAGCACAATGGAAGTGATAACACTACTAAAGAACTGAAGGGATTACAAGTTGAAACATGAATTTCGCTAAATTACCGATATGGTGGAACAGCATCTATTTTGATATATACATAGTAAACTTCGAAAAATTATTAGTAGTATATTAGATTTTTCCCTGTAAATGGATTAGGACATACAGTATAGATTAATGTTTTCGGCCCAGTACAATTCAGATACTAGTAATTTATTTGTCCAAAATGATCAGTACATATAAAATTTACATATTAGATTATATTTAAAGATATATCTGTAAAGGTAGGAACTGGTTTTAGGCGGTGAGATATAGTCTGTGAACTTCTTCCTCTAGTTATATTTGCTATTATTTTCAATAAGTATTATAACTGCATCTTTTGAATATCAACTAACGTGTAAGAAATAGAGAATGCTTGAAGTGAGTCTGTGCATATGAATATAAATTCGTTACCAGTTTTAAATATTTCCTCGCCAAGGCTCGGGAATATAAATCGGTAAATTTATAAGTTTCATAAATGCCATAAGAAGAGTTTAGTGATTATATTTAGCACACACAATATTAAGCACATAATTATTTTAATTTCTCTCCTTTTCACACCGGGATCTTATTGTCGCTTTGGAGTGTTTGATCGTCGCCATACGATTGTGAACGTCGTCTGCAACGTCACGGTTTGATGACTGATAGATTATCCGTTATTGGGGCACTATAATTTTGATCACAACACTTCATAAAAGATACAAATCCCTGGAACAACTGAGGGTATACACAACAATGGTGTTTACCGAGTCTCATGTTATAACAAGTTGACAGAAGATGTATGACGTATTACGCAGTGCAGTTGATTGACTTGAGACTATCAATTATTAGGCATGTTCTTTAGAACCTCTCGCTATCGATTTCATACGTTTTTTTCCGGGACCCGTCGTTCATGAACCGGAAACATACAGAGTGTAATATACAAATGTATAGATAAAGTATATCATGGAAACTAGATTGGTTATTATAAATTATATATTCATTGTGCGAGGATAAACCTAATGTACTAAGTACACGCAAATAAACAGCTCTTGCGTTGTCAAATGTAATTCATAGTGTTTTTGATTTATGTTTAAATGCGAAGATGAACTTGGAATGCGGCATAGCCTCAGAACTATAAACCTGAATGAGGATATTTTGCAGAAATAAGTATAAACAACAATACATGTTTTATGTATGGCTGCGCAGGTATACCTAATATGATCGAAATAGGATAAACTCAATCGGGAAAGACGATCAGGTTGGAAACCGTTATTCTTCACCCCTTACTCACCCCCCCCCCCCCACCCCACAAACTTCCCTGGTTTCATGGCCTGATCATCTTCTGTTAATCCTAATACTAATACCAGGTTGCATCTACGGTATCCTGGCGGCACCAGGTGGAATCATGCCTAGGAGTACTCCCCTGTTTGGACTTCGGTTCACCTATCCGCCGTGCCCATAGTCTTGATCATGGTAAACGGAACAGTCCGTAGTTCAATATCCAGTATGTGAAAGACGGCTTAAATGGTTATGTAAAAAAACACCAGACAGGCACCGACCCCACAGCCCACAACTGGTAAAACAAGAACTTGACACAACGACCACATAATGCAACAGAAAACGTCCGCACAAACGCGAACTGTCGAATCCCGCACACAAGCCTTCTCAAGCTAGTCCCCGCCCGTTATTTCAGAACCGTACCACACGCTCATGAACTAAGCCCTCGGCATCGAACAATTCTGGAGAGACACTCAACCGACAGCAGGGCGACGACTGATACAACGCCACACAACCACGGTGAAGGCCGGACGACAGAGAATAGACCGAACGTCCGGCATAGCCAAAAGTTAAGCAGCAAGTTTTGCGTCAAATGTCCATTGTTCAGTTAAATATACTACATAGTACGAAGTCAGGACTCATGAGACTACTGGTGTCCATATATCTCTTAGTTCTGTAAGGATATATTGAATCGTACAGTATGAATGGAAATTATTGTTATTAGATAGATAAAACTCGTCATCGTCGAAATGTTGAATTTAAGGCACGTGATTAGAGATTTACTCACCCCCACGCAGAAGCCCGACACGTAGCCTTTCGCCAAGAACACAAAAATAGGCAGCCAGACAGAGGAGGATAATTAGTGGCCAATCGGAACTTCCAACAGACCGTTGGAAGACCTGATTGTCAGAAAACTACAAAGATATTTGGTCAATGAGGAACTCCAGCATTGCTTTAATTCACTTATCAGAGTACTTGTGATAGAATCGGAGTGGAGTTTTAAACAAAATATTAATTTTTGAATGGCTTGAATCACCTCAGATAAGAATATTTCCTTTTTCCATTTTGTTAACGAAGAAGCATAACTCGCTATACATGTTACAAGACTTGTTTTAATTTTTATCGGCGGGATCTTAGTGTAAATGTGTATGAAAAGTCAATTGTTTTGAATTTGTTGATATATGATAAGTTCTGGGATTTCATATTCTACTAGAAGTTCTAATTTAGAAGTTTTAATAGAATCCACATTTGATTTTACACACTTCTGGCATACTGTAGTTTCACAAAACTCTCTGAAATTGCTCTTGACACAGTTCAATATTATAATTTTTCGTAGAGATAGTAAAGATCAAGGGGGCTTGGTGTGACATTTACTAGATCGTCCTAGCAATTTCTTGTGAAGGGTATTTATGTAATTTTGGAATCCAGTATAGGACGTAGTTCATCATTACCTCCGTCCGATTGGACTGGGATATTAAATTGTTTAAAAACTGAAAGCATGATTTTGAAGAATTCGTTCTTTGAAAGGCAGTAGGCAGTGTAGACATAACCATTGGAGTTAATACAAGTTCTTTAAATGCAGTTTAGTAGATGCCTGTAACGACAAAACAAGTATTGTTTCAGAGCTGTTTGGTCAGCTGGAACCAGAAACTATTCCCCATTAGACTATCAATTCATTGATCACTCACTCCGGTTTACAGAAACATCAGAAGATAAAGGTACGGATTTGGTACGTAACATTCTAATAAGGGATTTCAATAATCTTCTTCTATACTTGTTAATCCATTCTGATAAGGTAACTCAGTTTCTTCCTTTTTTCGAATATTTGACCATCGCTCTGGACTAAATCTTCTGCGACAAATCTATAAATGTGAGGAGGAAGTTTCCGCGCCATATCTAAATGACCGAGGTTTCCTGAAGGTGACGGAATCAATAAGGTGGAATCAATTAGATCTATAAACCTCGATATTTTCTAGACTAATACTTTACACATTCTACCTGTAAATAGAATGCAGCGGACTGTGTGAAAGAAGAAGAGAACAACGAATCAAGTGGGTGGACTTAATATGTTTATAATAAGCTTGTAAATATCAGGCACTGCATAGTTTTGCTTTATTAACAGCTTGGATTCAATCGTTGGATAGGTATAAGTTTTGTAGGAATATGCTAGGGTCGGAGACTTTGAAATGAAAATAGTCAGGAATACAGGACTGGACTTTATTATGAACCAAGAATGTTGACTTATGTTTTCGGGCATCCTATTCCTTTATAGTGACGTGAATTTCAAGCTTGAACAGAACCGGCGGACAAAGATTCGGAATGGAGTAACTTATTCCGATAATGCTGTGCGGAGTGAGTTCTAAAGAGCACTGTGATGGGCAACATACATACATCATCATTCAGCCTATATTCTGGAGTTGAAAAAATCCAAGTGTAGACTAGTATTTTTGCTATCTCATAGCAACTTTTCAAACTTTAAGGAAAGACGTAAAGTTTTAGAGTGGGATGTGATGTGACTATATTGTTGGCTGACGTAAGGCAAAATGAGCTCGAGAAGTGACATCTTGTGGAGTGTTTTGATTCTTTTTTACAAAATAAGGGCAGTACAAAAAGGCGAAGTTAACATTGTGTCAAACGTAATCATAATCCAATAAACATATACAAAATGGAGTGTTGGGATTTGATGGTAGGGGCACCACGGCAACACGACCTCCGACAAAAGCGAAGGGTAGGAACAGGTGCCATGGAGGAGGAAGCATCCTCTGCTGATCGGTGGCACTCCGCGTGAGCCCTTAGTCGAAATAACCCATAGTCAAATCTAGGAGAAATGACAATCTAACAAAGGGTATGAAACAAATCAGTCAAGACATAATTGACTCTCAGGTTATGTGAATAATTCCAAACACATTTTCTGTGCTTTACCATATTTTTGACTTTTCCTGACGTTACTAATAAGTTAGACAATGATTATGGATCTGTCATTTTAGTGGTTTTTTTTCTTGTATTAATATAATATTGCATAATCAAAACTGGAGTTTTAGGGAAAATCATAAAATACAAGGCATAATTTGCATAGGTATGCTGTTTTGATATACCTTCGATGATTTAAAAGATTGTAAAATTACATTCTCAACTTATCAAACTTATTTCATGAACTTCAACGTGTTACAGTGGTCTATAACCGATCCTTTTTGGACATGCTGATCTTCAAAGGTAACGCCATCTTTGACGGAAATGTCCGGATGGACGTCCCTAGGATGATGATCCCCAAACCCACAACGTTTTCTTCTTGTGTGTTGTTTGGTACCATACCACTAGAATCTGTGCGCAAGTTTTTCAAACAGCGTCGAGAAAGAAGGGACATGGTAAGATAAGATCTGTTCTACATTGCAAATCATCGTTAAATTTAAGAGTATGCTCACTGAGGGTCATCTGGGAAACTTAAAGGGACATGGACACGTTTTGAACTAAAAATGTTCAAATTTTAGATTGCCAGTTTTGATGTTTAAAATGCGTAATCAAGTTATTTCTAGTGGTCAGCAAAAATTTGAAAGTCAATTTTTGAGTTACAGATAAGATAAAACGCTCACAAATCTTCGCTATGTAAACAAGGCTCGAGCCTTTTGTTTCCAAAAGATCGGATGAGACCGGTCAACAGGAGATTCTTACTCCTCCTAGACACCTGATCCCACCCCAGGTGTGTTTAGGGGCCAGTGTTTGTCCAACTATTGTTTTTTATTTATTCGGGACTTACGATATTGATCACTTTTCGTTATCTTTGTCTGTACAATGTATATTACAGTGACATTTAACACTATATATACACTCGTATGCAATATGTAAGGAGAAAACACCCCAGAATATTTCATATCAAATCCCAATGCTATATAACCCCTCGGGCCCCATATCAACCCTCGGGCCACGGGCTGATACGGAGCTACTAGGGATGGTATGACATTGAAATATTCTCTCTCTTGAGAGAGATAATGCATTCGAAATGTACAGGTACATAACACAATAAGAAACTGTAACGTTCATTTGCGATCTTTATTTTTCAGGACCAATTCCCAGATGAGGTAGATGTTATAAAAGTCCGACGGATGAAACTTGAATTAACAGGGAATCCAGATAACACAGTAGCAAATACGTCGATGGGAAGGATAACAATAATATGTATAGACGGGGAGAAGTATAACCTGGAAACGCCAACATACGAAATATGGTACATTTAAATCACAGTGATGTTCAAAACAATATTATATCTAATTCTGAATATGACAAAATTAAACCGCTTTACATGTGGAACTCCTTATGAAGGACAAAACATGAAAGCTAAACGATTTTTGCATCGCAAACTTCACAGTGCAACTCGTTTTTGTTCATATTACTGTAAATAGGATCTTTCACAATAACCACCTAGATAATCGTTAAAAGATAACACACTCCTATTCTCATGCTTTGTAGAGGTACGGTATTGCTGTACGTGTAATTTCACATATGTACGAGTTGTTGAATACTATTCGCTTCAGATTCAAAATCCATTATACTTTCCATTGATACATACAACGTGTATAGCCATGGTTATTGAAATTAACCAATTGATGCTATATCTTGTCTTACAGCAGTTTATAATTTGTTGTGGGTATATTCGTATTGTATGGATTTCCTTCAGCTGTTTTTGCTTATACACTGTTTTACTCCGTTGTCATACAGTCATATTATGATTGAGGACCCTCCTAACAACAAAAGCAACGAAGAGCCAAAAATGACCCATTATTAGAACTTGATATTATTTATTTACAAAGACGGAAGTGGTTAAACACGTTTTACAATCTATTTGTCAACGCTGTTGAAACCAAAGTAACCCTAAACAAATCAAACTACTGCGACCAATTCTATATCAGACGCAGATTGTTTCTCCGCATCTTATTATTCATATTAAATATGGACATTTATTTTTCCAGATTCTGAAAACAATTAGACTGTCGACTCCTGGATTGACCATATTCGATTTTGTTTAGTTTTGAAATGCTTCACTTTAAAATGAAAACATCATACGTTTAATTTCAATTCTGAGTACATGTATTTTAAAATTAACTTTTATTTGGTTAATCTCCTCCTATTCCTCCTCCTCCTCATCATCATCTTCATCAACTTCATTACGAAAATCATCATCATCATCGTCGTCAATATAATTATTGCTAATATCATTATCCAGGTACAAAGAGGACGTTGTGCAGATCTTTTCAAGTTATTTGTGAATACAAAGGAAATGAACTATAAAAGGCTACAATGCGTTACCTCTTTTTAGAAAATGCATGTGTGTGTTATATATTGTTTGTTTGTGAAATTATTTATTTGTGATTTTCAAAATATGGGTTATGCCAGTTTTATCTAATGCATTATGTTATGTTGTTTTGGCATTTTGTTGTTTTATGGTTTCTGACTATTGCAAATGTTCATTACCGTAAAATGTTTAAAACGTCAATTTTATTCTTGAACCAATATTTCAAAAACTACATGTACTCGATACTTGATATTTCATTTTACATGGGGAAGTGTTTTTGATAGTATTTGATTAATTCTGATGAATTTCACAGTCCTCGTCTACAGGCCACTTTCGCTGATCATCTATCTTAAAGAGTCTGTGCAATGCAATGCTATTTTTTGATAGAATAAACATCAACTCAAATAAATGATGTCCTGAAAATTTGACGAAGATACTGACTGAATTAACAGAGATGTTAGCGAAAAACTACAATTCATTATTTGAAATGGTCGGGTTTTTAAGCGCCAAATCGCTGTGACGTCACAAAATGTTTTAAGCCATATCGAAAGTAGAAAAACAGTACGAATGAGCAAAACATTGAATTTCGTTTCGTTTGAATTGTTTGTTTGTATTTTTAACGTATTTAAGTGTTTAAGATATTAAAATTTAGTGATCGTTGAAAGTTTTCAGTCGTAGTATTCGTGATCTGCATTGTAAATTTATACCGTGATATTGATTTGATATTTCTTTCGGACGTGTGAGAAAAGTTAACACATTATGATATCCATAACATTCACCAGTCTGACCACGGAGAGTCATGGAGAATTTTTCCAGCATTGTGAACATACAAATAAGGCAGTGGCTGAAGCCTGGTTATAATTTGCTTTACTGCGTATTTTAAACATTATATAATTATTCCATGTATTTACGTATTTTTCTTCGAATGAAACCATATACTGCCTCTGAGAGATCGATGAACAGATGGAATTTCTGATGTAGACTATTATACTTTTATGTTATTTACTGTAGGTACAGACTGAATTCAGGGTTGCAAATAACCACTCGGCCACACGCATATTTGTGAGCGACCAAATTGTGAAAATCCTCTCGCCCACATTGCGAGTAAAACTTATCTTTTAAAAATCCGCTCGTGGTTTGACGCTGCATTACGTTTGTTGCCGAATGTAATACACATTTTTATTTCCAGAAATTTTTAATGTGAAAAAGTGGTGCGTATTTACATTGTATGTACAGAATTTTGAACCGTTTTCTCTCCAGCACACACAGGCTTATACAGCGAACGCCAATCTCCAT
>CAJDSM010002012.1:0-21084 GCA_903981925.1 Ostrea lurida
CCTGCTCAGGTCATTTTTTGTGCAGCAACACTTGCGTATATGGATTTAATTTAGGGTCCTACTTTATGAACTACACTAATATGAAGAACAAGGATTGAGAAAACAGGGCATTGTGATTTTTCGTTTGCCAGTTATAACCTGACGTAGACCTATACCCACTTCCCACACGTTGAGGAACCCAAAAAACTGTCCTCTGCCACCTTAAATTCACAAGTAAAGTAACTCGTTCGTTATAGTAGTCGTTCCTAAAATTATATACTCTTCATGACCTAATGATGAATAATCCGAATAAAAATGTTTCAATACCCGAATAAAATGTCTCACGACTGAATGATTCATAGCTCAAATGAAATTAAAATTAAATTTGACAATTTAATTGTTCGTGTCATAGATAAAAAGCAGGTAAATTTGCAGTTTCAAAATATATTCATATTGATCACAATTAAGCGCTTTCTGGATTTTTACATGTAAAGGCAAAGATAACGAACAGTGATCAATCTCGTAAGTCCCAAATAGAATACAAAAACAAGAGTTGGGCAAACACGGACCCCTGGAAACACCAGAGGTGGGACCAGGTGCCTAGGAGGAGTAAGCATTCCCTGTTGATCGGTCACCCGCCGTGAGCCCATAGTCTTGATCAGGTAAACGGAATAATCCGTAGTCAAATCAGTGTTTGAAAAACGGCTTAACAATGGCTATGAAACACACCAGACAGCATTTGACTCAATGGTAGGTCATCCATCTTCAGGTGGATTTCATTTTAGAGTTGTTTATCGGAAACGTCTATTGTGAAATGTCTACTTTCATTTTATAAAATTAGATCCGAATCAGCATCTTTGAGACTTGCTAAAGAAAATTATTTCATTAATTTATTTTCACCCAGACTGAACAAACTCTAATCAATGTATGTTGAATATTTAACTTCTGATTTGTGTAAAACCTTATGCCAAGTCTGTCCAAGTCATTTTTCCCGAACTTTTACGTTCACTTTTGTATTATGACGTCATGTATTTATTCCCTCCTTGCAAAGACTCGCATGACGTCACAATAGACGTTGCATACTAAAATATATTTACATTTAGGGAATCTGTGTTTGCGACGTTAATGCTGATTTAACGGTTGCAAACTGAGTTTTACCGGCGACGCGTAAGCGGAGCCGGTAAAACGGATGTTTGCACACGTTAAATCAGCATTAACGGTCGCAATCACAAATGAGAAGGTAGTTATTCCCATTCTAATGCATTTTGCTTTTATGTTTACTTTGTTTTGCTATTTTGTTTGAATGTCTACGCTTGACGTTATTTTTTGCGTTACGGCATTATGACGTCACAATCGGAAAGCTTCCATCTTGTTATGTTTTTCGTCAGGCATTTGACGTCACAATCGAAAGCTTCCATCTCGTTAACCGCTCATTTAACTACCTCAAAATCTCAGTGCATTATCCAACAAAATACGTGTTACAAAACAATTGCATTAGAACAATGTATTCCTCGTCATTGAAATGCACTGGAAATGAAGAGCATTAATATTTCTATAATACACTCTAAACCGAATCACGGCGTATGAATACACATCTGGACCTACATATACATATGTACTTGTAATCTGTTATATGTATATTGTAGTAAATAGAAATAATGAATTGTTATAAAATATGGATGAAAACCTCTACCTAATTTCAATGCAGAGTTTGAAAATAAGTAATATCCAATGCCACTATTATTTTATATAGTAGTACAACAGCTGATTTTCGGCTCTTCCATTTATTACGCGCACACCAGTTTTAAAAGGCCCAAAATTTTTGAATAAAATAATTAAAATCTAATATTATAAAAATATAATTTGAGGAATGTAAATATAAGCATTGAATTTTTTATTTTTGATGTCGCGGTGGTATAACAGCACCTGGCCGTGTCAACAAATTATCATACCGCGCTAACGTGCAGTTATTCAATTTGTTGGCACGGCCAGGTGCTGTCTATACCCGACGACATCCAAAAATAAGAAATTCAATGCTTAGTAGTAACTGTAAAATCATTCACCATAGACTGAGTAGTTTTATGACGGCGGGGCCTTGATTGTTAAAAGTACTTAAGTTTGAGGAATTCTTAAGTTTTGAGTGTTTTCTAAAATATTTGAGATTTCTTCAAATTTGCCGGCAACGGTTATTTTATTGTGGGACTTTTGACCCCCAGCACTTGGCCATCAAACCAGAAGAAACCATTCGTTAACAGTCCTTCAGCAGTGCTGTTACACTGTGCTTTCTTGCAACTGGTGCTGTTTTAGATTGGTGGGTGATGCTACCGGCATCTCGGAAAGCGTTGTTTGTAGGACAGTCCACAATGTTATGCCAAGCTTTGCAGGACTCCGTAACCAGTATATTTATTATGCCACTTGCACTGAAGTACCGTGTGAAGACTGCTTTCCATGCCATTGCAGGTAATACTCTGAATTATTCTTATTCCTTTTTTCGAACAATATATTCCTAATACATTACTGTAGGTCTAATTAAATCCCCTTTAAAACAAATGCTAAACAAGATGCCCATGGGCCACATTGCTCACCTGAGCACTGTGCTTCATAGAGAAAAGCAGAGTTTGGGATTTACAATGTGCCACTTTCCAATACAAGGAACAACGAAATATATGGTCTCAATAGTTTACAAGATTATCATACAATCCTGCCGTAAGAACAGAACTTTACGTCTCTAAACTTTTTCTCTCTATTTGTGCCCCAATCTTGCTTTTCTGACCCAGTGGTTCTTAGAAGATTTTCCCTATATATTCACATGTAAAACTTTGATCCCCTATTGTGGCCCCATCTTAACTCCAGGGGTCATGATTTGAACAAACTTGAATCTCCCTATATCAGGAAGCTTCATATAAAGAGGGTGTTGCACAGAAGCGGTGATTTTTTCCCTAATCTGGAGTTCGTATAGGATATTTAACAACTCGTGACGTAGAACTGACCTTCATCCTAATTTTTAAACTCTTACGTGTGTGCCATTTAAATACCTGTGGGATTTCCCAGCACTAACGGCAAGCGTAATATTTGTTTCAATTTATTTTTGTCCACACTTATTTGAAATCGTAAAAAAAGACAGATTCACATTTGTTAGTTTAATGGCATTATTAAAGTTCAATAGAGTTCAAAATATATGTCCATGCACCTGAAAATATTGAATTAAACAATTGCAATTTGCAACTGGAATATATCATTTCGTTTTAGATATATATATATTGTTTCAATATTTATACAGTTTAGTCTTGTGCTGCGTCCATTAACAAGAGAGATATCTTATCTTCCTTCGGCTTATATAGCCTTGATGCCCTTGCGTGTGCTAAAAACCATATCACAGAAGCGACATGAGAGCAAGGACCCAACGGTTCTTGTTCTATAGGACAGTGTGCGTGTGATCGCATATATTGAATAAAAACATTTTAAAAAGACTAGAAGGTTTGTTGTGATGAAAGAGACAACTCGAAATTTAAAGGAAAAAAAATTGTAATCTGTGAAAGATTCGAACTCGGTTGTTTAAAAAAAAAGTTGGATGTTTAAAGTTACAGCCTTATCCATTACGCCACGCCGCACATTCAAACATTGTAGGGAAACTTAACGTGCAAATGAAGTTGAAAGAGAAGTAACGAAATCGTGTCATTTTTAGAGATTTACAACCAAAAAAAAAAAAAAAACGCATGCGTGAAACAAAATTTCAAAGCGACAGTTTTTTTTAGTGAAATCTCAAAAACATTTTTGTACTAAATTTATTTTGTTTCAAGCAGGCAGTTTTTTTAAATTCGGGGATTCCCTGTTACTTTGAGGCTAAACAATCACATAAACACCTTCCTGCATGATTTCAACTTAATATATTTTAATAATTCTTGTCAATACATACCTTTTAGATTTTATTTTCTTATATTTTGGAATCAAAACAAAAAGTTCCACTGGTTTTACTATATATATGAAGACTTTATTTATATCGATCTTTCACGCAACACTTTAGGAAATCACCATAACATGCAACTGGCCCAGGTTTGGCCCAATGGTTCTTAGAAGATTTTTAAATCACATCATCCTATTTTTACATTTTCTTGATTATCTCCCCTTTGAAATGGGCCCAGTCCTTCATTTGAACAAACTTGAATCCCCTTCACCCAAGGATGATTTGTACTTAGTTTGGTTGAATTTGGCCCAGAAGTCGAAAATGTGTAAAGTTAACAGACGGAAAGACAGACGGCGGACAAAAGTTCACTTGAACCTTCAGTTCAGGTGAGCTAAAAAGTGGAACTTGACAATTGCCTACAATTTTTTCATAAATATGTGTAGAAATGTATATTTGATGTCAACATATACATTTTTTCATAAATGAAATACATAATAGCCTATGTCCCTCACTTGGACATTTATTCAACACGAGTGCAAAATCTGAAACAATGCATAAATAGCAATCCACATGTACGTCGATTAATATCTCATTTCATACCTTTCCGCCTGAAGCATTGCATACAAATTAATTTCAAATATCAGTATAAAATTGTTGGGTAAGAGGATATCTTTATTTTCAGCATTTCCAAATGTGATTGGTTGTAATGATGACACTTTCATTAGAATAGCAGCCCCATCTAACAACGAGACCGATTTTGTAAATAGGAAAGGATATCATTCATTTAATGTACAGGTAGTATTTATTAAAAAAACAAAATAGTTCGTATATAGCTCTTACATTGGAAATTCGTTTAACATTTGTTACATTAGCTTTTAGATACGAACTTGTCTACATAGTCATCTTCGCAAGCCAAGTGTCCGGATTCGCTTACTCTCATCTCCCCCTTGGCAGCAGATTAGTCGCAACTGAATTGCCATCTAACGGACAATGCGATTTATCGCTCTTGACGGAAACACTCGAGTGAACAATTGTATGGTTTATTTTTATTTAGGTATACATAACTTGTTGCGAGCTATATCACCTTTATCTTTCAGGCGTAAATCGCGTATTAAACTTGCTTTTCCTGTCTTAACGGATTCAAGACCAGGACTTCACTCAAACCGAACAGGTATGAATGGTGCAATTTGATTGGATGCCTTGGGAAGTCAAAGCACGATATTTTGAAGGCTTAGAAACTCGACTAAATCTGCCAAGGGGGAGATGACAGTAAGCGAATCGGACGCTTGGCTTGCGAAGATGACATAGAATAGACGTAGAATTAAAGTTATGCTACAAATGTGTTTCAATAAATTGAATGAAAATATTGATTCTTAAAATTCCAATCTAATCATTATCAATAGATTTATAAGAAAATTTATCAAAATCATTTAGATGGTATGTGATGCCAACTTTCGCATAACCATTGTTGTTGCCAAGTGGCCAGGATCAGTCCATGATGCAAGGATCTTTAAAAATTCTGCACTGAGTACAAGTATGGAGAATTAAACATGTACCAGTACTCTACTGTCCAAGATTTTAAACAGATATGTAGAATACTTCCACAATGTCTAACTGAAGTTGTATTTTTGCATGTAAAATTCAATGTACATCATGGGAATCAAATCATATGTTGTCTTCAATAGAGCCTGCTTTATTATTTTCCCCCAATACTTAGGCACATATGATGGAATTATCTTGGGCGACTCGGGCTACCCCTGCTTACCCTACCTATTGACACCGTACCTTGCCACTCCAACCCCGTCCCACACAAAGTACAACAGCAGTTTATGCAAAACACGGGTCAGGATAGAGCAGACATTTGGGATTCTGAAGAGGTTCATGTGCCTATCAGAGAAACTTCGAGTGTCTCCAGACAGAGCCTGTACCATCACATTGGCATGCGCTGTACTCCACAAGAAGAGATATCCTACGCATTAATGTTGTAGATGATGAAGACATGCCTGAACAAATTTCTGAGCTCAGAAATCCTACTGGAGAAATGGCCAGAAATTATTACAGGGAGAAATATTTTGTTTAAATTTCATAAGAATAACAAAAAAAAATTGTGCATGATATAGATTGTTTTATGTTGATTTAAAAATTATTAATTATAAAATGTAGGGGTGAAACGATAGAGAGAGGTCTGCTCTGGTCCGTGACTAGATAACAAATGACTTTCCCGGGGTTCTTGATCAGTTGAGTAGATATCAGGAATGTCGAGCCCGATCCAAATCACATTGATTATTACTACATTCATCCCCATTTTATTTGAAAGGAGTGTGTTATGAAAACAACCAATATTCGTTCTGATAAGTTGATAACCTACTTATTAGACGCCTTATACAAATTTGCATAACTGTAAACAATCAGACAATCCGACTGTTAACAGCACACGTAAAGGCATCTTCGCAAGCCAAGTGTCCGATGCTACTCTCATCTCCCCCTTGGCAGATTTAGTCGCGACTGAATTGCCATCTAACGGACAATGCGATTTATCGCTCTTGACGGAAACACTCGAGTGAACAATTGTATGGTTTATTTTTTACATTGTTAAAGGTGTACATACTTGTTGCGAGCTTATATCACCTTATCTTTCAGGCGTAAATCGCGTATTAAAACTTGTTTTCTGATCTTAACGATTCAAGGACCAGACTTCACTCAAACCGAAACAGATATGAATGGTGCAATTTGATTGGATGCCTTGGGAAGTCAAAGCACGATATTTTGAAGGCTTAGAAACTCGACTAAATCTGCCAAGGGGGAGATGACAGTAAGCGAATCGGACACTTGGCTTGCGAAAAGGTGTTTTTCAAGTTACAAACTGCATATACAATGCACAAAACCATTGTAATAACCTTAAACATAAGATAATTAATTTGCTTGGGTTATAATCGGAAATCCTATAGCAAATAATCGTTACCTACATTGAATAAATGAACCCCATCTCTAAACAAGTATGACTTTCTCATAATTATACGATGTGGAATACAGTTTTCTTTACAAATATAAATTGGCGAAGTAAACAATGTGTTAAACGTAATCATAGTCCCCAAAACAAAGTCGAGTGTAGGGCAACACGGACCTCCTACAAAAGCGAAGCCAGGATCAGGTGCATCCTCTGCTGACCGGTCACACCCACTGTGAGCAAGGTAAACGGGATTACCCGTTGTCAATCTAGTAGGAAAATGACAGTCTAACAAAGAATATGAAACATATCAGCCAACATATGACTTAGTGATAATTTGTAATGCGCAAACAAGGTCATTATAGCGACCGTGGAATTTGCGAAATGATGACTTTCAACGAGCAATTCGTGTATACAGGTAACCCTGCAATATCAAATTTTTAGTTAGTGGTTGGCTTCGCTTTAGAAAGTCCTCATACACATGGTATGCTCTTGAGTATCTAATCAACTAGGAGACATACACACCATAAGCAGGTGATAGTGGTACATAATACTACATAAAAAAGGAAAGTTGACGATTGCAAAGTTAAAGCCATCACGTTTATCATATAATGTAGTTGTCAGTCTGCCATTAGAGTCAATGTTAAGTAAAATATCCAGATACAAAGCAGATATATCAGATTATGTGGAATCCTTTATTTCGAGTTTGTCGGGGATACAAGGAAAGTTTCTTACTTCAGTATTTACTAAGTTTCTTTCCTCCCCCTCCCCCCATCTTAATTAATCCTCTCCAAACAAGCGTACACAATATTTCAGCAAAAAATATTTTGACCGCTTGGAAAAAATTTCATGATATACTCCATATCATGATCAGCTAGCATTTTTACTAACAGTTTCTTGGAACAGGAATATTTTATGGCAGATGATACTAGATGTGTAATAATGAAATCTGAAATAGAAAATTTTTGATTTACAAGATACATGACATGTATCTAATAAACTTTCCTATTTCACCTTCCTAATGCCTTCACAAAACTATTCTACATAATTCTGATCAAATTGGAAATTCCCATTTCGTAGTTCTATTGACTTTGTTTTACCCCAATATACAAGTGAGGATCCTATCCATACAACATATCTAAAAAAAAAAAAAAACCAAATCAACACGGTTGGCTGAATCTATAAAAATACTTAAAATTTTCCAGTGTATAAGACCTGCAGCGTTATAATTGGACCAGGGGAATCTTGCATGGTTTCCCCTGGAAATTTAGCTTTAACCCCCCCCCCCCACCAAACACTACAGGCTGCATGCATATATTGCATTGAACACATCATACATGGTAGTCTAAATAAAAAATATTGCTTTAAAAGATTTGGTCCTTTTAACTATTATTAATTTAATTAAGTGAGGAATCTTTCTATACACATCATGCAGAGTTCAGGTTCAAGAAGAGAAAATCATAACTTTTGCTTCCAATGTTTGCAGTAACCCTGTAGCCCATTTAAACAATACTGGAGACCAGATAGTGATTCTCTGAAATCAGAATTAAGTCATCTGCAAAAAAAATAAAATGAAATAGATGGTTGATAGATAAGAGTAGTATTTAGAATTGCAGGTTCTGTTTTACCTAAATCTTCTTATAAATCATCAGTAAAGATGTTGAAAAGTGTCGGACTGAGATTATCGTCCCGTTTTACTCAATTATTGGTATAAAAAGGCTCACTTTGATATATATCTTTACACGCACATTTAGTTGTACTATTCTTTCAAAATTCCCCCTATTCCTTTTTAAACAATTTCAAATCTCCTTTTAAAAATACGCAAAAATACCTCGTAATTGTAATGAACTCCCAGTGCATGATTTACAAAAAGATTAAAAATCCCCATTGTAATGTTAGAACACTCATGAATAGGCAATATTGATAATTCTGGTAGAATATTTCCACATGTAGTTTATTAAATAAATATTTTTATCTATCACACGTCCAAAAGTAAAATTGCTCTCTATTTTCAAACGTCGGTTATTGTAAAGTCGCAAAACATCTTCTCCAAACATAATTAAGTACACCATCAAATGCTGAGCGCAGCCAGTCAATGAAAAATCACTTCCATGAACATTCGAAATAAAAACTAAATCATTCTGGACGTGTTTTGAAAGTATCTTTAATTTGAAAAACTCATTCAATTGTGTTTTGAAATCCATTTGTTAATGGTTTCAATAAATGGTAATTTGAGTGAAATGCTCGTAAAACCATTTTTTCCACATCATTTAATGTATTGCCTCTAGTTGGTAAGGTGGTAGAATATTGCAGGAGAAGAAAATCTCCATCGGAGATATCAACATTTGATATAGCATTATACTGTATGTTTACTCTCTCTTTCTTCACATATGAAATGTCAAAATGTTTGAATATCATCCAACATGTTCTGTGAATGAATTGCAAAATATTTCTAAACTTAGTCTAGCTTTTTTTATTACTTGTAATATATTATCTGAAGAAAGTTGAACGTCTAAAATAGTTTGTTTTCCTAGGGTATATTCAAATTATTGTATTTTCCACCTAGAAAAGATGTAGGAAACATTTGCTTTAAGCTGGACTCATATTCATCCATAAGAGAATTCTTAGTCATGCTAGGGTATGGGTTTGACTCTCGACGTTCTAAAATCTTTTCAATTTTAGACAACCTTTCGTTTATTTCTTCGAAATTTTGAAATTGAGGATCGGACGATGTAGATGTTGCTGGTGTACTGTGTGAAGGCATTTGTTTTCCTCGTCGAAAAGTAGACCGATTTTTCCGTTTTGCTGACTTTGATCCACACGATTTGTTCGTCTGTGGTTTGTTCTGGGTAGTATGGAATTCTAAAATATATCTGTCCAGATTCTGTAGTAGTTCCATTCTATTTAAGGGGGTTGCTAAATTTCTCATCACAAAAGTGCCTGGAAGATAAAATGTTCAGCATTAAAAAGAAGTACATTGCAAGCAATCATTTTGTTGAATGTAATAGTAACTCACGGAGTTCCACTCCTTGCTGTTGATTTATACTCGTCATTAGGTACTCGGAAAGGGAGACTGCAGTGAAAGGTTTTCGTTTTCCTGGCGATCTTGTCCTCGTGCTCAGTTTTCTTAATTCAGACTCTGATAGATCATGACTTAGTTGTCGCAGAGCGTATTCTACACATTCTAAAGAACAGGAATATCAAATGGAATATACATGTAGTTGTGTTACTGTCAAATTTTTTATGATATTATCTAAAAGCTCTACTAGAAGCTAATAATAAGACACCCACCTTTAGACACTTGTGTGTTAATCTTGACGTTTTGTTCAATTTCAATCGGTATGTTCTGAAGGAGGGCAGAGAGAAAAAACTCATCACTCTGAGACATAATTCTGTCTCTTTCGCCTAATCTATGATAGTATGCCAGCTTCTCTTTCTGCCATGTAGTAAAAGTAAGTTTCATTTTCAAATCTGCGATAATTATGTCTTTGCTTTCGTGTCTGTGCCACTGAAATACTAATGCATGTGCATCTAACAAATTGTATATCAGATCTTCATTATATCCTGCTTCTCGAACCTTTCTAAGGCTGTGACGAAAAATCTGAAAAACGCACATTTTTTGAAGTTTGTCCACTGGATTTGAAGCACTGTCTTCCACCACTCGTTTTATCTTCATAACACTGCTGTAGACGTCATGGCATTGTTGAACAAGAAATACTAGCAAAGATATATAGAGAAATCTTGATTGACTGTCTTTCTTTTCAGCAGTTAATTCAGATTCAAGGCGTGCTATTTTGTCATGGGCTTTACTGAGCTCTTTTTCTGCCTGTGTATGTCTAAGAAGTGCCAGTCTTGCTTCTTCTTCCATTCTGCTCTTTGTTGGACTGTCTGGATTTGATTTCGCAACATCTTCTGAAACAAATACTAGTAGATATACATCTATTCCATGGTATATTATGAATGAAAATTAAAACTACATATTCCAGTATGGAAAGACAAAGATAACCTACCAGAGATGGGAATAAAAGTTTCATCTACCATAATACCATTGACATATGCACTTGACAGAATGGCTAAATCATCAGGGGATATATTGCAAAGCCTTTGGCAGTCATCATCCAGAATCATAACAGTGATCACAAGGCTATTCGATGGTTCAATACCAGATATGATAACAAATTCTGGTGGAACTCGAAGAAGAAATCCAATCTTTGCACGAAGGTTCTCTAATTGCATCTTGTCATATGTTTCCAGATCTGTTCCCCTTATGTGAAATTTCAGGTACTTGAATCCATTTTCTGTGTAAATAAAAATTTAAAAAGTGATAAAAAAAATGTATGAGAGAGAGAGAGAGAGAGAGAGAGAGAGAGAGAGAGAGAGAGAGAGAGAGAGAATTGCTAATACCTGGGGTATCTTTCGGAACAACAAAATGAATACTTGTTCCGAGGGATTCGGCGAATTCAACATATTTGTTTTGAAGATCTCTTCTGGGTAGAGCCCACAACATGGCTTGCAGAGTGATGATATTCATCTCGTTCAGCAGATCCCTCTCCCGAAGAATGTCGAACAATTCCATCGGTTTTATTATTTTTTCTAGTCTTGCTTTTCCAATTCCATATTTGCCTACATTTTATAAAATTATTTGATAATATTATTAATATATCTTATCCATTCACAAATAATTGACGCTTTAAACAGCAATATTCCAAGTTCTTGCACAACCTTAGCTTTAGAACAAAATCGTAACAATCTTGAAAGAAAATTATGATGTTATTGCCTGTCATTTATACTATTATGCAGTTTCTGTATTACCTTTACATAAAAATTTAAGCTTCTGGAGATCATCATCCGTTAACTCATCATTTATTTCAATGAGGAAGGAATTCAGAGCAAAATCTCCCGATGGAGCCAAGTCTGGGAGGTCGGTCAGTTTAGATCCCATTTCTCCAAGCTGTCCTTTTCAGATTTTGCTTCAACTCTTCAAAACTGAAAAGATGAGTAGATTAGCAAGCTGCATCT
The DNA here is from genome assembly GCA_903981925.1 of Ostrea lurida. NCBI lineage: Eukaryota > Metazoa > Mollusca > Bivalvia > Ostreida > Ostreidae > Ostrea > Ostrea lurida. The sequence goes on from CAJDSM010002012.1 coordinate 11,850, forward strand.
TTAAAAACGAATGAAACAAAAGAGCTCCAGTGAAAACACCACGAAAAAGGAATCAAGACATGTTCATCTAGTCGTATAAGTATTGCCTTCAGTAAATTATTACTCTTTGGACATCTGCATATGAACTGGAGTATATTCATAGCTACATGATTTGGGATACTTTTTCAATGAAACTATATTAGTTATTCTAATTTTACAGCCCCGTGGGGATCCGTGTTAGAATGGGTCCTCAGTACCCCTTGCTTGTCGTATTTGGCGACTAAATGGGGCGGTCCCTCGGACGAGACAGCAAAAGCCGAGACCCCGTGTCACAGTAGGTGTGGTACGATAAAGATCTCTCCATGCTCAAAGACCGTAAGCGATGAGCATAGGCCTAAAATGTTCAGCCCTTCATCGGCATTGGTGACGTCTCCATATGAGTGAAAAATTCTCAAGCGGGACATTAATCAACATACAATTAATTAACCAATCGACTAATATTACAAATCATAAAATGTTTGATAATATCTAAACATAACTGAACTCTGAACGACTCGTATATAGAATAGAATAACTTTATTTCAAATTAGGGACCTCATGGGCATTGACATACAACACTTGATGATTACACGCACACACACATTAATCATGTAATAATATATATATTATATATATATATATATATATATAATATTAATATATAATATATATATATATGTATATATATATATATATAATATATATATATAATATAAACAACATAGCATGACAATAGACAGATTACAACAAACTCTTGTTCAGAATTGTTATAATCATAGGCATTGATGACTAAATTTGACTCAGGTAGTATTAACATGATGGAATTGATGATCTAGATTCATTCAGATAAGTATCAGTATGAGAGGATGACTAGATTCATTCAGATAAGTATAACAGTATGGAATTGATGACTAGATCCATTAAGAAAATATAACAATATGGAATGTTGACTATGATTTCATTTAGATAATTAATATAATAATAATAATAATAATTATTTAAATTTCTTAGTCGATTATTCGATAGCTTTAGTCGAAGACTATTCGATTATTCGAAAGTGGTTTTTTTTTTTTCTTTTTTTTTTTTTTTTTTTTATCCAACTGTTATGGTGAAGTTGCTTTGTACATTGTATACACATAATATATACATGTATATTAAACAACATGTATATTAAATACAATTTCTCTACGTATTTTTACGCGTATTTAGCCTAGAAATGCACATGTACGAAAAGTAGATTAAAGTCAATGAAATTTTTGCCATGTAAAGGCATACGCTTTTGTCGGAGGTCCGTGTTGCCCTACACTCGACTTTGTATATATGTTTTTGGACGTTAACACATTGTTTACTTCACTACTTTATATAATAAACACCCTGAGTGTGTATAACAATGAGCGGGATTACATAGGTGTAAATTACCGCCTATTAGTGGTCAGTTAACTGTGAAAGTTCTGTTAGGTATAAGACCCCAATGAAAACATCCATTAAGTACAATTAATTAAGAAAAACATACGCGGCCTCTATTTCAAAATTAATGTAGAATTATGACATTTTGAGTACCCCAACACATGCATTGTTACACATACATGTACTCGTATATGTACATGTAATATATATATTAACATTTTAGGAAGAAAGTAATTTTTCGCTCAAACCTCTTAATAAATAGTAATACGGATGTTTTAATATAAAAACATATTTTCCGCTGTGTCTGTAGATTGATTATCAGTTTGATACAAGTTAACCCGTAGGCGAAACGAAATTTCTTTGATGAAACTGAATTATCGAAAAGTGCTATTTTTTCTGGCATTATCAGATATGACAGGACACCGAAATAGCTAAATTACCAGTATGCTAAAATTTTACTGACTATTCGACTATTTTTTTTTTTAGTCGAACGTCGATGTTATCGAAGACTATTCGAATAGTCGATATATATATATATATATATATAATATGGTATGATGACTCGATTCCTTATTTAACATATAATATTGTTCGACATTTTTTGTTTGTTTGAACTTAATGAATGTTCAACAAATTTCTCTGAATAAGGATTTACCAATATAAGTTAAGTTAAATGTTGAGCCAAATCATGCATACATATATGTACAGAGAAATATAACAAGAAGCAACAAGAGTCGGTGCTAAAGGACATGATTGTATCCACTTTTGCTTAAAGCAATATTCCATATCACATATATGTATTAAAAAGTATAGTGATGGAGTAAAAATTAATAATACAAATTTGTAACATGGCATGAGCAATATACCAACAGCAAAAAAGCAACGAGAGACAGTGCTATAGGACATACTAGTTATATAAATCCACTCTTGCTGTAGTGCAGCTATTACATACAAAGACATGTGTATATAGATACTGGCATAAAAAACATGCATACATAATATATGTACAGAGAATACAACAAGAAGCAACAAGAGTCGGTGCTAAAGGACATGATTGTATCCACTTTTGCTTAGAGCAATATTCCATATCACATATATATGTATTAAAAAGTATAGTGATGGAGTAAAAAATAATAATACAAATTTGTAACATGAGCATGTGCATATACCAACAGCAAAAAAGCAACAGAGAGACAGTGCTATAGGACATATATAAAATCCCCTCTTGCTCAGTGCAGTTACTACATACAAAGACACTGTAATATATACAAGTTTACAGTATTGTGATTTCCCAACAGCAAATGGCAAACGAGGGGTGCTATAGGATATATATATGAACAATTAACTATAAAATAGCAAATTTTAAAGTTAATAAATTGAACTTATTTATGTAGGGACTGGTTTGTCAACGCTGCTTGATTTGATGTTAGATCTGTCAAGGGCTAATTCACTACAGAACCTAGTCGTAATGCTAAAGGCGAAGATAACGAGCATTAATCAATCGCATAAAACCCAAACAGAATACAAAACAAGAGTTGGGAATACACGGACCCCTGAACACATCAGAGCTGCCTAGGAGGAGTAAGCATCCCCTGTCGACCAGTCACACTCACCGTGAGCCTATTGTCTCGATCAGGTAAAACGGAGTAATCCGTAGTCAAAATCAGTATAAGAAAAACGGCATCAAATTGCTATGAAACACATCAGACATCATTTGACCCAAAGACAGGCCATACTGGCAAATTAGATAGTTATAACGACCGTAGAATTTGCGAAATGCTGCCTAAAATCATCTTCTTTTGACTGTTGAAATCCCCGCAACAACAACTTGTTTGTAAGTAACTTATATAATAATAGTAATAATAATGAAATACACTTATATAGCGCCTTATCTAAAAATCATTTAATAATCTCTAAACTGATGGCTTAACAACAATTAATGATTGGACGAAAAATTCTTATGATTTCTTAATAAAAAAAAAATTAAGTGCGGGAGTTCACCTGCACTAAGCACTCGAGCCGGAACTACTTTTCTCAGGAATGTGTCTCGCGCTATTTTTAGAATGGGTATTTCCACAAAATCAATGCAGCGAGTGTATTCGTTTGAATTTTTTTTATTGCTAATAAGAATAAACAAACCGTGTATACGAATAAAATACAAAATTAATTGATTAAAAAACAACACTAATTAATTGTGATGTCACAAATGATAAAATATGTGCAAGTTCACGAGACATCGAGTATTACCGTCTGCTTCACAATTCGATCGAAAACATGAAGGATCTATCGGCGACGTTCGATCTCGGAAATGTTGATGAATTACTTGATATCGGGCAACAAGAGAACTATTTAGATGAAGAAGTACTAGGCTTTTCGCTTGACAATGAAATGGAGAGCCAGTTGAATATACAAAAAAATCTCCTAATATAACTGTTTCAACCAGTCACGATGAAGCCATGGCTGAATTGACAAAGGCTCTTGAAGAAGATCAAAAGACACCGCATCCAGTTCTCAGTGACTGTGAGAGACCAAAATAAAGGTTTAAATCCTTGAATGTAGAGGAACTTCACGAAATTGAGTCAAAGAGGCAATCCTCAGCAACCATAAACAAAACAAAATGGGGAGTAAAAATTTTGCAAGGTAAATATTATACCTATAACATAGGATATACATAAGATAAACAAAAGCAACAAGGGAAAGAATAAAAATAAATTGAAAATCGGTTGAAAATTGTTCCAATTTTAATAAATTCAACGTATAATAATAATAAACAACTTTGCTGACTGAAATATACATGTGCATGTATGTGTCTGAAAGAAAAATGTCAATTGACAAATTATAAAATTACAAACATAATTTTCAATAAATTTAATTAAATTTCAGATTGGAGTTTTGAGACATTTCGGCATCACATGGATATGAAATCTATTTCGCCTGAAGAATTAAATAATCACTTGAGATGGTTTTACACTGAAGTTCAACTTAAAGTCATGATTGAAAAAGAAAACAAATCACAGGAGTATCACAAAAACACATTTAAGGGAATCAGATCTGCAATCAACCGACATCTCAGTGATATTGTCAGGAACATCGCTATCGTTCGAGACAAAGCTTTCAAGCAAGCGAATGGGGCCCTCACTGGCAAACTTAAACAATACATGGAACTGGGTTTGTCGCGACCTACCCAACATACAGTTCTGGTGTCACCGGATGATCTCCATAGAATTTTCAATTACTTGTCTTCCAACCCGAGTCCTGTAGTTCTTCGTTATCGTGTGTGGTTGATTTATCGGTGCATTTTGTTTCCAGGGGATTAGAGTTCCACCAGCAGTTAACTCCTCAGTTTTTCCTCTTCCTTCAGGATGATAATGGTGTTGAGTATGTTTCTCTTTCGCATGAAACGAAACAAAAGAACTGGCAGGGTGGACTGGAGAATCAAGAAGCGCCTCACGACAAACGCATGTACGCAACAGGCGATTCACACTGCCCGGTGGCATCCCTTAGAAAATTTCTCCAGCGTATCGATTCTCAAGCGAAGTCGGTCTTTAACCATTGCAGTAAAGACGCACTCACCTCTCCGGAAACAAATGCTGTTTGGTATACAACCAAACCATGCAAACAATATCAATTTTCCAAATTTATGCCTGACATTTCAAGAAATGCTGACTGTTCGAGAAAATATACTGCGCACTGTCTTCGGAGCACTGCTATTCAAGCTCTGAACGATGAGGGCTTCGAGATCCGACATATAATGTACATGCTTCCTTGCTCCACGGTTCCCACAACACAGCCAGTGTTGAACGTCTCCTCAAACACCATTGCAACACACATTGTCTCACCGCTTGACATCTTCGTTTATCTCTAATTCAGCTTTTAATCATTGCACCTTCAATTTCTCCTCAAATCCGTTTAACTCTGCTCAGTAACTCTCCTTCGCCAGAACGAACAGCCATTTTGAATTCCATGTTGTTGATTTCTGTTGCGTATTATGTATTCATATGCGCCCTTTCAAAATCGTAAATTAAAGCTTTTTGATGACGGAAACTATTTGTTTTATTATTTCAAAATACATTATTAAATGATAAGAAATGAATCTTACAATTCGTTTTCTGGTCGAGGTATCAATGAAAAAAAATCGGCAGTTAACATTTTCATCAATGGCTACGGCGTTCCTAACATTTAGCGTATTGAATTTTCTCTTTATTTACATTGACAACAGTGCTAAATTACAAATGTTTATTTTTTATAATTTTGTTAATTTCTTAACTAAAATGGGTGGTAAGATGTGCAATCGATGCCACTAATTGCTTTTTAAAACATATTATAAGATTAATCAAAGAATTCTATCGTAAATTCAAAAATGGTACCAATGCCCTTAACTGCCGATTTATTTCATTGATACCTCGATCAAAAAACGAATTGTAAGTTTCATTTCTTAAATACTCTAAAGCGCTGTACAACATACTAAAATTTACAATTAATACTTCAAAGAAAACCATAGAATACACAACATAAATCCTTACGCATATAAACATGAATGCAACATTATGTCATAATGGATAAAAAGTACAAATCAAGACAATTTAAAGTATAAAATACGATGCAAGCATAAACTTGCTTTCATTAAAAAACTGATCATACATAGAACAAGCTCTTGTATATCGAATAAGTTGAGAGACATACATACTATATGCAAGTGATGATGAAATGTTGCTACATTAATATGGGAAATTGACAATGGAGAGACTGAAATGTCCCGTTCGCCATAAAGCTGAGATGTTAATTTGCCATTAATATTTTTGTTTAATAAAATATCAAGTACGAAGCAGATATGGATAACTCTTTTATGTCTTTTATTTCTAGTTCACTAGGATATATCAAATATTATAATTATATAATATATTAAGAGATTTTTTCTTCTCATGCAAGATGCTTTTGGATAAATTCTGCCTCGTAAGAATATAAAAATACGTCAGCTAACAAAGGACACAATACTACCCATGGGATATCCAACAGAATTTCGGAAGACCTGATCACCAAACACTACATTATATTGTCAATGAGGAACTCCAGCATTGCTTTAAATATCAACTTCAGAGTACTGGTGTGTAGAATCAGAGTGGAGTTTAAGAAAGTATCTTTTAGACTGCTCATTAGATACGTGTATGAATATTTTCGCTTTCCACTTTTGTTTTGTTTATAATTCTTTATTAATCGTGAAAAATGTTCTGTAGAGTGTCGAGAAATTTGTAACGTATTTATCTATACGTAACACCTACCAGGACTATACCTTGTCATTTCAAGGGTTTGGGGAATGGCTTTGATATATAACAATTTCCCTCTAACAATGATTAGCAAAATGATTTAAAACGAAGGCCTGCAAATGATAATAGAAAGTATGGCCTAACCTTATCTAGGGTTGATAATCACTACAATATGAATTAGGGAATCTCAAAAATCTAATTATTGGGTAATTGGCAGTGGGTAGACTAATGGTTACCTTACACTGGTCAACTTCGGACTATCGCTTATACTGCAGCCCTATTCAGGACACTGTAAGCCTATTTCAGGCAGACACACTGCACACAACAGCTTGGTCGCCAGACAGGTCAGGAAGACGGATTACTCTGCTGAAGGCTAACCTCTAGATCACTGGTTAGCCTCGTGAGTGGCAAGCCACTCCAACACACAGCTACTGCCGTTTAATTGCAAATCTAGAACCTTACTGGAACTGTAAGGTCGACCACTCTTTGTAAGCTGACTTTCTTGGATGTCTCACTTAAACACTGCAATTACTTTTTAACTTAAGACACGTCTTCTTCGCTCTGCAACCGACACTGCACATGATTATTGTCTTCAGAGCGCGGGCTTTATATACCCTTTTGTCACGTGACCACAATCTGAAACATATTGGCTAAACCCCAAATGTCACACTATAACTTTTCGAAATAATACAAAATCATTCGTTTTGGTGATGTTCATTTGAAAACAAGATGTGTTTGTGAAACACTGATGCCCCCGAATTCCAAATGCTAGTGGAAGGGGTTTTCCAAAAGGATTACGCATGTGAAATTTGAAAAGTCTATCACTTCCCATTCAAAAGTTAGGGCTTAATGTTAAAAGGCTTGTCATAAGGAACACACAAGTGAATATTAAAAGTCCCATCACTTGCCCAATCAACATTATGGGCAATGTTAGAGGTTTTAGAAAAGTAGGTCAAATTTCAAGGTCAGGAGGACAAATATTTTAGCAACCAGTAGAAAGGACTTGTCATAAGAAACACACATGTTGTAATATGAAAGTCCCATCACTTGCCATTTCAAAAGTTATGGCCAATGTAAAGTTTTTAAAAAGTAGGTCAAATTTCAAGGTCAGGAGGTCAAACATTTTGGTACCAGTAGAGGGGCTTGTCATAAGGAACACACATGTGTAATATGAAAGTCCCATCACTTGCCATTACAAGTTATGGCCAATTGTTAAAGTTTTTAAAAAAAATAGGTCAAACTTCAAGGTCAGGGGTCAAAAAGTTTGGTACCAAAGGGTTTGTCTATAAGAAACACATATTTGTAATATGAAAGTTCTACCACTTACCAATCAAACATTATGGGCAATGTTAGAGTTTAGAAAGTAGGTCAAACTCAAGGTCAAGTCAGGAGGTCAAACATTTTGGTACCAGTAGAAGGGGCTTGTCTAAGGAACACACATGTGTAAATGAAAGTCCCATCACTTGCCATTCAAAAGTTATGGCCAATGTTAAAGTTTTTAAAAAGTAAGTCAAACTTCAAGGTCAAGGTCAGGAGGTCAAAAAGTTTGGTACAAAGGGTTTGTAATAAGAACACATATATGTAATATGAAAGTTCTACCACTTACCAATCAAACATTATGGCCAATGTTAAAGTTTTTGAAAAGTAGGCCAAACTTCAAAGGTCAAGGTCAGGCGTCACAAATTTTGGTACCAGTGGAAAGGGCTTTCATAAAGGAACACATATGTGAAAATGAAAGTCCCATCACTTGCCATTCAAAAGTTATGGCCAATGTTAAAGTTTTTGCGAACAAACAGACAGACGGACAGACCAAAAACTATATGCCCCCCGAATCGAAGATTCCGGGGGCATAAACATTCTGGTATTTGAAATTTACTAAAGGTGTTTTTAGAGTTTTTCAGAATCTACATTTGATTTACACCATTTCTGGCATACCGGTATGTTGTTGCACTTACAGCTGTCAAAATTTTCGTAAAGAGTAAAGACATGGGTTTGGCGAAATACTCACTAGATCCAGCAATGTATTTTTGTAACGGCTTTTGTGAAGTTTTCCAGAATAGGCACTGTTACTTATATTCCTCCCTCCCATTGACTGGGATATTAAATGTGTATAAAACTGAAACATGATTTTGAAGTATTTCATCTTTTGGAAGAGCAGTTGGAATGTAAGCATGGTTACAAAATGGGGAGTTCATACCAAGATCGTTCAAAATAAGCCTGAAAAACAGAGACAAAATTGGTAGAAGCTTTGTCAGCTGAAACAAAACATATTACTTATCTAACCTATCTAATTTCTCGATCACCCGTGGGGATCCGGGTTAGAATAGGCTCTCAGCATCCTCTTGCGTGTCGTAAGAGGTGACTGAATGGGGCGGTCATTCGGATGAGACCGGAAAAACCGAGGCCCCGTGTCACAGCAGGTGTGGCTCGATAAAGATCCCTCCCTGCTCAAAGGCCCCGAGTGCCGAGAACAGGCCTAAATTTTGTAGATCTTCACAGGCAATGGTGACGTCTCCATATCAGAGATGGGGTAATCGTAATCTGTA
>CAJDSM010002017.1:929-12522 GCA_903981925.1 Ostrea lurida
GCCCTAATCCTAGAACATAACCCTAACCCTAGGACTTAACCCTAACCCTAGGACATAACCCCAAACTTGGAATTCAGTTGATACTGACTCAATAATTAGTTCGTGTTTACAACCCAAAATATTGAAGCATTAAATCTAGGATTAGCATTCAGCGATAATCTTTACAGTAGATTTAATGTTAAAGTAAGGGTTGTGACATTTTGACATGTAGCCACCAAAGCCATATTGCATATCATGTTCAGTAGGAATTTAACTTTTAAAGATTTGACTTTCAAAAAATTGCCGGTTTTATTGTTTTGTTTTGTTTTTTTATCAGATGGGCCTAATATTGTGTTCTACGTTTTCTGGATCTTTGTACAAAAGGGAATACTAGTGGTATAAAAGATATACACGAAAAACTTATGATCTTAGCCACAATCCCAACGTTAGTCCAAATACTACGGAAAAGTGCAGATAACGAACAGAAAACGAGTTGGGCAAACGGATCCTGGGACAACAGAGATGGGATAAGGGGTCTAGGGAAAAAGTAAGCACCCACTGTCGACCGGTCCCTCCACATGAATACTATAAACGGAATATTGTAAAAGTGGTTATTGCGCGCGTGGGGGAAATTTACATTAATTACGCGGTCACATAATAGCTCGTAAATTTTCCCATGCGTATACATATGACTATCATATCTTATATGTTATGTATTTCCTCAGTGACGCGCGTATTTTCCTCCACGCAAATGTTGGACATGGAAAACGTGTAACACTTAAAGGGGCATGCGACACGGTTTTGAATCTACAAAATGTTCACATTTTAGATTTTCATTTTTAATGTTTAACAATGTTCACTAATGGTATTTCTAATGGTCAGCAAAAAGACGTCATTTGTTGAGTTTCAAGTGAGATCTCACTTTACAATTCTGCATGTACAACAAGGCTCGAACTTGTTTACAATTTACATAAGATTCTTCACAGAAAATACCATGTTAAAACAAAATTAGTGTGAGAAACACTAGAAACTATTTAAATTGGTGTCAGAATGAACTTGTAATTTGAATGATTGATTGAATTATTTACTGTTTTTACGTCCCACTCGAGAATATTTCAGCTTCATATGGAGACGTCACCATTGCAGGTAAGGATGCAAACTTTAGGCCTATGCTCGGCGCTCAGGGCCTTTGAGCAGGGCAGGGAACTTTTTCGTGCCACACTGCTGTGAACGGGATTCGGTTTTTCCAAGTCTCATCCGATGACCGCCCCCATTCAGTCGCCTCTTACGAACGCCCAGGGGATGCTGTGGGCCTATCTCTACACGGACCACACGGGTTGTAATTTGAAAAAAATCTTGCTTTGAGAGTGGAACGTATACTAGCATATTCAATATAGGTACAAAAACATGGCATCCGAGGCTTGTCTTAACACAGCAAAGAATTGTGAATGCTTGTATCTCCTTGCACTCACAAATGACGTTCAATTTTGGCTGACCTTAGATATACCCATAAGTGAGCATTGTAAAACATTAAAAATGAAAATCTCAAAATCGTAACATTTTTAGTTCAAAACGTGTCCATGCCCTTTAACGCTCAGCGTAAATAACCACTTTTACAGTAATCCGTTGTAAAGAACGGCATAAATTGGTTTGAAACATGCAAGTTACACAACGTGTGACCAATAACAGGTTATATAAGCAGACTAGACCGTTATAATAAAGCATGCAAGTCGCACAGCTTTGACCAATAACAGATTATATGAGCAGACTAGACCTTTATAATAATAATACAATTCGTGGCCGTTATATAATGATCATAGAATTCGTGAAATGCATGCTGACTTTAAGCAAGGCCGGTGAAATTCCTGTAATGTTATTTTCTGCCAACTTCTATTTAAAAACTGATCATGCGCAGTATGCTTTTGAGTATTGAGAGATATAAACACCATATGCAGTTGTACCCTATCAAAAATTATAATTTCTTGTTTAGTAAACACCTAAAGATATATCTGAATCTTAATTATAATACTAAAGCTAGGAGTAAATTATGAAATTATAGGTCTAGTAAAGGCAAAGATAACGAACAGCTCGATCACCTCTCCGTAAGTACCCTTATAAATGAATAACAAAAAAACAAGAGCTACCGGCGCAAAAAAATTTGACATCCCGCACGGACCCCTGGACAAAACCAGAGTCGGCAGACTCCGGGTGCCTAGGAGGAGTGAACGCATCCCTGGTTTACCCGGTCACACCGCCGTGAGTCCATAGCCTTGATCAGGTAAACGGATACAGTCTAGTCTATCGAAGTGTGTGAAACGGCTTAAACAATGGCTATGAAACACATCCAGATCAGTCATTGACTCAATGATTAGGTCATACTAGTATTGGTAAACTAATGTTTATAAACGAACCAATGAATTTATGAAATGCCCTGCCTTTAAGACGTGACGTTGAAACCGCCTGCCAACAAACAACTTCGTTCTGTAAGTAGGCTTGCCTCGATTCGAAAAACTGATCATTACGCAGAACAACGCTCTTGCCATATCGAATAAGTGAGAGACATATACATCCATATGCCAGGGATGATGGAATATTCTTACATGAAATATGGGAAGTTGACGATAGATAAGATTCTCATTTGTACCCATTCGACGAATCTTCATCTCAAGTACGAAGTCATTCAGCTTTAGTGCCTCACGTTCAGATCTAGTAATACGCCCAAGATCAAGCATTCCAGATTTGCCGTTACTAACCAGATGCCTGCCCGGCGGAACAGGACTTGGTTTTCAAGATTTTATCATATTTATAGACTCTTCTTAGACTTTCATTTGTAATATTGGACGTTTGCAAGGGAACAACATCACTACCTGTTACCTGTTTTCAAATTGCTTAGGTTGACTTGGCCACCGATGCAACATCGGGGATACTCAGTTAGTAAGTTTGATAATAAAAATCAGGCGAGGTAACATCGTGTAAGAACGTAATCATACATCCAAAACATATACAAAATCGAGTGTACGGGCAACACGGGACCTCCGACAAACAGCGATAGGTAGATCAGGCTGGAACGGAGTAAGCATTCCCCTCTGCTGTACCGGTCACAGTTTACCCGCCGTGAGCCCGTATCGAATAAAGTAACGGATTACCCGTCATGTCAATCTAGTAGAAATGCACAGTCCTAAGCAAAGGGTATGAAACACATCAAATCAGCACTATACTTAGTGGTATAACTTTTGTAATCGCAAACAAGTCCTTCATTATCGCGACCGTAATTTTGCGAAATGGATGACTTTAAACGAGTATTGTTTATCAACCCTGCATACTTTTCAAAATCTTTTTTTTGTTAGTAATAGTCTTTTTTTTTTTTGGCCTCGCTTTTAAAAAAATTCCTGTGGCTACCAGAGCATGCTCTTGCGTATCGATCATCAACTGCGAGATATATCACCATAAAGCCAGCGTGATAGCTGGTATATTACTACTATAGAAAGGGACTTGACGATTGGCAAAGTGTAAAGGTCATCACGCTTATCATATAATGTATTGTCATGTCCTGCCATTAGTAGTCAATTGGTTAAGTAAATAGTCCAAACTACTGAACAGTCTTCAGATTTCTGTGGTTTCCTTTATATCGGAGTTCTCTCCGGGATATTATCAAATGGACAATAATTGTGAAAATTATGATTGGTTATTTGGATAGCACGATCATCCATCATCATACCTATATGTAGGTTCGAAAGACACGACGAAGTTTTTGTTTTTATCCCGTAATCAGTTTTTGAACAAATTCTGCTTCATATGAATATACAAATTGAAGTCCTGCCAATCCAGGGGGGATATCTAATGACTGCGGCTATCAGAGAGGATAGCTATTAATATGGGCCTAGGAGAAACACTATAATTATACAGAAGAACAATCAACTCTTCAGATTTAAGCCTACATCTAATCAGCACTAGCTCTAAATGTGCTACTGCATTCCAAATCGTTGCTAGCTCCAAGATTTATTCTTTAGCAACTCCCCTATATTGAAAACCCTAGAACTTCACCTAACTATATCCTACATGTAACCCAAACTACTATCAACAGCTTTGATTGGATCACTAAGATCCCAGGTAACCTTGAATTTGCGGTCGTCCTCGCTGACGTCATTTTCCTGATCCAACACCAGCTGATTTCTGATTTCCTTTATTGGGAGTTTCCTGACGAACTCCACCTTACCATCCTTTACTGTGATGATCAGGGTTGGTTTCAGCTGAGCTACCGCCTTTCGCTTGACAAAGTTCATGCCTGTAGATAAAGATAAAATACACAATGAACGATGAAGGTAGTCGAAGCACTTTCAAGTAATCCACAACATCACAGTTTGTGATCCACAACAGTAAAACTTGATATCATGAGGGTATGCTTCAAGAGAGTTTGCCAGTACGGCCTGCTATTAGTTCAATGTCGTCTGACATGTTTCATAAAAATGTTAAGCCGTTATTTATACACTGATTTTGCACTCCGGCCAGTACTCCGTTTACCAGATCAAGAAACAATGGTATTCACATGCGGGTGTGACGGTCGACAGGGAAAATGTTTACTGTCCTAGGTTACTGATCCCACCTCTTTGTTCCTCCAGCTCCCACTCCGTACCTGTCCAACTCTTGTTTTCTGTATTCCTTTTAGACTTACCGAGATTGATCACGTAGTTCAATATATCATCGCCTTTTTTCATTAAAAGGGCTATATAAAGTACAATGTATTGGTTTTTCAGATTTATTTGAGTCTAAGAGTAATGTTTTGCCTCGGACTATAATTTCGCTTTGTCATTGGTTGAAACACGTCACGGGACTGCCGTCTAAATTTCATTAGACGGTGAGAAGCAAAATATAGACGGAAACATGGCGACCGTTGCGTCTTTTTTAGAACTGAAACGGACTTTTCACCATATCATGCAATCTATATTTGGTCCTCGACAAAACGAAACACTTATTAAATTTGTTACAGACTATTTACAAAAATACATCGGGTTGTTCAAGCCCACAGAAAGCTCGGCTTCGCCTCGCCTTCTATGGAATGAACAACCCGACATATTTCTAGACAGTCCGTAATACATCTAATCAGTAATTGAAATCTTTTCTGTACTCCACGTCTAACAAAAACGTTGACTCGCTTATTGTACATTTCAATATGTCCAAAATATATCATTTCTCCGCGAAATAGGATTACATATTTAAAATTAATGATATACTAAACGTACTTCAAAGCTTTCATATTCGAAATTTTAGATTGTTTAAGTGAAATTAAATCCATTGTAATCAAATAGGGAAATTTTTAGTTCTGCTTGCTTGTACATATTTTCACCCATTTTGTTTTTCAATACACTGTACATGCAATCCTAAGCATTGTAGTATTGGTTTTCCTGTGTGTCTTTGTGCCTACTCCTTGTTTGTTTTATTACTTGTTGATTGATCTTATTATCTAATCCCATTCTATCGCAAAACCGACAAAAATACTTTCACCAAATAAATGAACCTTTTCGAATGATATTTTGAAGTTCATAACATAGACTCGTGAGGATTGATGTTGTTTTCTTCTTTTTAAAGTTGTGTTTAATAAAATCTTATTTTTCTAAACGAAGCCACTATAACATTGCAATATTTTTGTCAATTCATTTTTTTAATGCTTATTCATGTACATCATGGGGACTCTTCTTTGTACAAAATAATTATTTCCCAATTGCTAGGAAAGAAGACATATATAGCTATCCATTTCAAATGATCAATATATTTCTGATTTTTTCCCCCCAGCAGATTGAGAAATCAATAATTTGCAATTGACGTGAAGAATTATACGTCTTGGAAACCAGCAACACTTGGTACCCTTTTTAGCATCGGGTCAATAATATACAGGATTTGTCACAAAATTAATTACTAATGGTGCTACAACTGAGAAAAATACCAATCGGACCTTTGGATGGAAAAGTAAAAAATACATTTCAAATAATGCATTGTAACACAGTAAGTATTTTTCGTGTGTCATTATCTGGCAGCGGTGTTCTGTGATATCCAGCCCTGTTTGTCGCCTTTAATTAAAGACCTCATATAGGTAATAACTGGTTATTTGCAATACATTCGTCATATAAAAGATAAGATGCAGATAGCGAACTGTGCATGATCAATCTCATTTCACAAAATTACAAGTTGGACAAACACGGACCCTTGGACACACCAGAGGTGGGATAAGGTGCCTAGGAGTAAGCATCCCCTGTCGACCTGTCGCATCCGTCGTGGACCCTTTAATCAGGTTAACGGAGTAACCAGCAGTCAATCAACGGCGTTACAATGGGCACTTAACACGCCAGGCAGAATTTGACCCAATGGCACGTTGCATTGGCAAACTAAATTGTTAAAACGACCATAGAATGTTACGAATTGTTGACTTTAAATGAGACCGTTGAAACTCTTGTATAAGAACTTACCCATAGCCTCCAAGTANTACGAATTGTTGACTTTACTGAAATGAGACCGTTGAAACTCCTGTATAAGAACTTACCCATAGCCTCCAAGTATTCATCTCCATTTTCAGCCTTTATGAATTGCCAGGTTCCTTCAAATTTGCTCTTAATTTCCTCCAAAGCCATGTCTGTGTTTCCGTAGGTGATGCTTCGGGAAGCTTGTTTGCTCTTATCTCATTAACTGAACCTGTCGGCTTAATTTACAAATCGCCGTTCGTTCCCCTTTTTAAACCCTGGTGACTCCGGCTGAAGAGGATTATAAAAATCCAATAATGAGAAGAATTTTAAAGTCCACGTTCGATTTCCTCTCCGTACGATTTCACTACGTCCACAATTCCATGGCGCATGCTAATCCGGTCAAAATTCAATATATACTTGTACTTTAATGACATACATGTATGTAGAATGAAGATTTCAATTGATTTGTAAGATGCAATAGAAAGATTGATTTCTAGACATCATGATATAGTTACAGTTGATCAGTTTACGATAAACATCGTTTATTATTGGACTTATGAAAAGTAATAATAATGTAGATATATACGTTCAGATTTGGAATAAAAATACCTTCCCGATACAAATACAATTGCCACTAATTGATCTTTATTTTAAATCCCATTTCGCCATTTCGATTGTTATAAGTATGTGGTGCCAAGACAAAGACTTTGCTGTTTAACATTTGCTACGCCACTCTCACTGGTTCCTGTTCACTGTTTGCACTGAGAGTCCACAAAGATAGAGAAATCAGTTTATCAATATCAAAGAGGCACCTGATCATGTCTTCGCTTTTGTCGGAGGTCTGTGTTGCCCTACACTCGACTTTGTATATTTTTTGGAGGGGGGATTATGATTACGTTTAACACATTAAACTTCGCCAATTTATATTTATCAATATAAAAGATGCTCTGGCATGATCCTATAGCATAAAGACCACAAGTTAATGTATCTCCGTAAATGTCTACAATTTCTATTTTCCCCAGATTAATCTGTTTCTGTGAACGATTCAGATGTGGACTAAAACAGAGATAGTTTTATACATTACATGTAAAACATACGAAGAACACAGAGGCGGATCCAAGCATTTTTGAAAGGGGAGTTTTACTATTAATTTTGGCTTTCAAAAGGGGGCACCCTAAATATGCGCAATTGCTACCCCTTGTCCTGACGAAATGGGTGTTCGAACCTTCAGAAACTCTCAGAAACCTCCCCTCTCTGCACCCGCCACTGGAACATGCCACATTAGTTACATTTTCGATATGCGGAGGGGGGGGTTAATCTCAGCATATCGCGGACGTTTCTCATATGTTTCTGCTTCTCCTCATGTAGAAAGTAGTTTGACACGCTATAAATTAGATCGGAAGACACTGATACGATGTCTGCTCTACATGTAACACACATGCACACAGTTTCAGACTTCTGACCCCGTGGGAATCCGGGCTAGAATAGGTCCTCAGTAACCCATGCTTGTTGTAAGAGGCGACTAAATGTGGCGGTCTTTCAGAAGAGACCGCAAAAAGCAAGGCGCCGTTGTCCAAAGCAGGTGTAGCACGAGAAATATCCCTCCCTGCTCAAAGTTTAAATTTTGCATCCCACCACCGGTTGATCGATTGATTATTTACTGTTTTACCCCACTGGAGAATATTTCACTCACATGGAGACGTCACCATTGCCGGTGAAGGGCTGCAAAATTTAGGCCTATACTCGGCACTCAGTCGGTGATCAAAGGCCTGAGTGCGAGCATAAGCCTAAATTTTGCAGCCCTTCACTGGCAATGGGACGTCTCCATATGAGTGAACAATTCTTTAGTGGGACGTAAAACAATGTATAATCAATCAATCCGGACAATCAAGATTGAAATGTGATGTTTTGCAGACAAGATTATTCGGTTTTTAAACATTATCTCCGATTGCGAAGTCTTAAACGTCCTCTAACACGCAAGAGTCCATCTGTATCAAATTAAGGTCAAGTGTGGAGATTGAACTGCTTTTGTTTAATATTTTGGAAGAACTGACGTAGTTGAGTTCTTCCTGATAAGCTTTCTTTTGTACATCCTTGATCACCCATTTTTCTGTGTCACAATACAAATCAGCCTCGTTGATCTCCGATCTTATACTTTGGCGTCGGCGTCGTGCGCATCTTCGTAATGTTCCTAATGCCCAAATGAGAACATTCCAACTAGAAAAACGAGAGAATCTCTCATCGTCAAGACTGAGAGGATATGTTGGCTTAATTTTCACTTTGTTACTTCGGATCTCACTGTCCACTTCAGAATTAACAAGTGTGTAGGGATTGTTTTCATTGTCCATATCAACTGCTTGTAAACTGGATGTCTTAGGTCCAAAAAGCCAGCAGTTATGTTCCAAGGTAAGGTTCCCCTGTTACTGATGTCTGCTGGATTTGCTTCACTTCTCACATAGAAACATCGTGATGGCTTGCTAAAGTTTCTAATTAGCAACGTTTAGTCTCATGTTTATGTAGCCTAGTACAACACGACTGTCACTAAAGAAGTTTATGTTGTCAAGTTTCACTTGTTCAGTGTTCTACTATGACTTGCACAATTTTCATAGCAAGGACCGCGGCACAAAGCTCCAGCCGTGGTATGGAATGGCCATTTAATGGTAAGACTTTGGCTTTGCAGGGTAAAAATCCTGTGGCTGAAGAACTATCAGCGTAGAAAACATTTAGATTACCGACTGCAGCTATAGCTTGCTCTGGTGTGTCGCAGTAGATAAATAGCTCTCTGGATATGGTTTCGCTAAGATTAGGCACTATGGTAAACGCGTGGTATGTGTAAGTTTTTAAGTGAGATAAATTAGATTTCCATGTTTCACATTCTCTCACCAAGTGTTCAGGTAGCTGGGTCACCCAACGAATGAAGATGCTACGATTTTTCACAGAATGAGTCTTTTCACCAAATGATGACTGGAGATATGAAGCATAATGGATCAATATAAACTAAACATTACACGAAAGTCACTGGTTGTTGTCCTTGTAGATGCTGAACCTGAAAGTGTCAGTAAGGTTCCCCACAAATAGACCTAAGCAAAGTTGAGTTAGTGCGTCCTTTTCTGTATCCTTGGTTTGTGGATAAGGTGATAGCATCCTCTTCTGAGGGACAGATTTAAGACATCATCAACGTAGAAATCATCCTTAAAATTGTTTTGACATCTAGTCCATGGTTTCTCTGCAGCTCCCCAATACACTGAAATCTGGACATGGCTATTGAAGGAGATGGTCGATTGTCAAAATGCGGTATGTAAACAGGTTGAATACGCGGTTTCAAAAGATACCATACTGAATTATTCCCTTTGGAGAATTACCATGCGATAATAGGCGCGAAAAATTTGTTTACATGCGGAGTGGGACGAATTTCAAGCGTGTATAAAGTGAATGTACTCAGTAAGTCTCATATACGCTGTTTCATTAACCCGATGTTGATTGATATACAAAAAGTAAATATGAATTTGAGAGTGATATAATTGGAATTCTATTATATCACGCTATTTCGTTGGTCACAAGGTATCTATCCAATGTATCTTTAAGAAATAAAGCACACGTTTTCGTGTGTTTGCAGAATACCTCCGAGGTGGAGAAATGTTGTTTGTAAATATAAAAGCCGAGGTTTTTATATATTTAAAACAACATTTCGACGCTGAGGAGGTTATTCTGCAACAGCCACGAAAACAAGTACTTTATTTCTATTCTACCACGGCTAAAAAGAAACAAGATGATTGTTTTCCTCTATAAACGAAATAGTCAAATCATGACGTCAGTCTGGCTGTTCTGGCGTTTCATTCTTGTAAACAACCTTTCGAGTTTGCCTCGTGGGGAATATGTCATGGCGATCGCACAGTAGAACTTGTTTCGGTTTCTTGTACTAGGGATTATTGTTTTTTGGAACAGCTGATCTAAAATATGATATACATATTAATTGAAATGGTTCGAGGTTTTCTTCATATCTGTGTCAAAAAGGAGAGATTGTGTATTACTTCTCATAATAATCCATTGTGGCGTAGCGTGGTACAGTCCCTGAAACGTTCTACTTTACCATTTTCCGTGCGTTCAGCGTGGCGGTCACGCGTGCGTTCATTCATTTTTCATCATTGTTCAGCGTGCGGTCACCGTTCGCCTGCGGTGCGGTCACCGTGCGTTGGTAAAGTAGAACGTTTCAGGAACTGTATAACGTAGAAAATGAACCGCGGCATCTCTTTGATTTTTCAATAACCGTGGTAGAATTGCAAATATGGCATTGCTAATATGTTTTCACTTTCTTTAAACGTATCTCGAAACCGGCGTATTCTCAAGTTTGTTTTGTGCCAGAGAAAAGCGTAGAATAATTACATGTGTGGTCCGCTCGTTAACGAGGAAAAAAAGGTAACATCGTGTTTGGGATTTGTTGGATATGTGTGACTATCGCTACCATGTTGTTTTTTCTGAAGCTGAAACGAGGTCATTGATGAGATCAGATTCCTGCAGTGGTTGATCATTCAAACTCACTCCATCGTATTTTGCAGACGCTTCAAAGACACCTTGTATCTGTTCGGGTTTACGAAGGTGATAAACACCAATGAGAAGGAGATACCAGCGTTCTTCACGGGGGGAGGGGGTAAATATGGGGACTAATTCTGCATGTTTATTGTCCAATATTTTCTGAATAAATGCTAGGAAGTTACATTAATTTTTCTTCTCGTTGCAGTGTAAGGAAACATTAAAGACTTAGTACAGCGCAAGGTCATTTGATAGTTGTCAGGCATTGGTTGACGTGGTGTACGGAGTGGAAGCGGCGCTGAACATTTGCCCTTTGTACGACAAAACTCTTGGTCCATAATTTTTAAGAATGTCTGGTCCTCTGTGGACAGCCTTGGTTTGTTGTAATCACTAACAGTCTCAAATATGTTCAATTTGGTTATGCTCATCTTGTAGGTGTCCACATGGTTGCTGCACACATTCAGCATTTGTTCACAAGTTTTAAACGTGCTTGGTCTACCATTCTGTCTGATGAACGTTTTCTTTGAGCTAAATGAAGGAATATGATTCCCTGAAAGAGAAACATCTTCTGTTATTGTCCATCCGAGTCTTGAGCTTGGGCAAAAGGTGTACCTCGAGATCCAATCCTT